>JACEEZ010010912.1:50000-57500 GCA_016584305.1 Chionoecetes opilio
TTATTTCTGTAGGGTCTGTATTGTTCTCTTATGTTAAGGCCATGTTACTTGCTAGTCGCTCTAATTTTTTTGTTTTTAATATCTGTTTCGCAAGCTGATGTAACATATGTCTTCGTTCTTTTTTTTGCATTAATTCTTATTCTTCTACAGGGAAAATTTTCTGAAAGATATTATCAAATTTATTGAGAAAAAAATCATACGACTCATTTGGCCAAGTTTGCCTCTAAGAACATCGTTCCAGCTACCTCTGCAAGATCCTTACTAATGTTCCTTAACGCAGTCTGTGTTTAAGACCTTTTGTTGATATTAATTTTATACTTGTTGCATTTACCTGTACTGTGATCTGTGACTGAGAAACGACTGGAAGCGATCTGTTGATATTTGGTCCATATATATAATTGGTTAATGTTTGTTTTCTGGGTGCGACACCCAAATATGGTCAAATCAAAGTGGCAGAGGGCACCACTGGTCGGTCTAGTGAATTAAATCAAAAAATAAGAAAACAAGAGTTACATTAACTTGATAAACTCAGAGACAACCTTCATAATGTTTTAACAATCGGTTAAAGTCTCCAAAAGCATAGATACCATCTACCTTTTCTCATTTGCTGTAGAAAATATATCATCTTAGTCTATTTAATAATTATCAACATTGCCACTAGAATGCCTTATATATACAATATATTATATATATATATATATATATTTATATATATATATATCTATATATAATTATATATATATATATATATATATATATATATATATATATATATATAATTATATATATACAATATATATTATAGATATATTATATATATATAGATATATATATATAATATATAATATTATATATATATATATATATATATATATATAAATACTTCATGTCTGCTGGATACATATAACACCTAACACTCTATGTAAGCCTCCCCCCCAACGAAGGAAAAGTCATTAGAACAAGCCTAGAATTAAGTCACTAGAAATATACATAGCTACTCCACCCGCCATTCCGTTTTCTACATTGGGTGAACATCTTATACCAGGGCAGCTGATATAATGGAATAAGGTCATGGTCTAATCTAGTTTTTTTGTAACACCATAACATTAATGTTTACACAGCATTACTAAAATTAAGTCGACAATGATTGATATTGTTTGGTATAGAACGTATGTTCATACTGAAAAGTGTTGTAGTTTGTATTACTATCTGCTTAATAGAAGAAAATAATAGAATATATAATATGATTTGGGACATTTAGAATCTTGATCGTAAGCAAGAGTGAGTAACACTAAATCACGGTTATATTTGTCATCTAGTACAGCAAAGATGTATCAAATTACTTGTTCAGCTGAGATAGACTGTCAGAAGTAAGTAGAGTAAATTAGATCATCATTTGTTTATATTACGCAAAAGTAGTTTCAGACGACTATGACTGTAGTTGGCATAGTTTAGTTTTGCTGATTATGTTAAATGTGAATATATTTGGTGCTTACTTCTTCTTGTGCGATCTGTGAGATCCATTTTGGTCTACTTGACCATGTTGAGTGCCACCCAGCGCACCGTATCGGGTGCACCACATCACCACCAGCTGCAACCACCACCACTGCTCTGGGTCCGTATGCGCGGGAACCAGCAACCACACAGCACGCGCCGTTCTCCAGCACCAGCATAAGCTCCACTCGCAGCCTCCGCATCCCAGGCGGCACGTGTCTAGCACCATAAGCGCGCGCCCGTGTCTCCAGCACCAGCCGAAACTCCATCGCACCTCCGCATCCAGGCGGCACGTGTCCAGCACCGTCGTGTGGGTTCACCACCGTCTGACATCCCAGCGGTGGAGCGCTCTTCCGGGGAGCCACCAGCACCACCGCCGAGGGTGCGCCACCAGCGGTAGTGTAGAGCTGACTCGTCTGTCTTTAATCACAGCTTGGTAATGTTTTGAAGAAGCATTTTTCCACTAACTCTTGCTTGCTTCAGAATAGTAGTTGGTTCCTTACGATCTCTTGTGAATCGGGGCAAAGATCTTCGTTGATATAAATGCCTGTACCTTTTACTTTCTGGCATTTCTCATTACTGTTTTCACGATCTCCAAACTTATCGAACCTCGCAATTCACCACTGTACGAGGATTCGATCTTCCACTAGTCCAACCCTGTGCGCTCGTTCAAGGTTGATTGGTGTAGTTGAAGCTTGTCCTTGGAGTAGCGTTGCCACTTGTTTGGCAGTTTGTTCCAATGTTTCTCCGTTTTCTAGATCTTTCATGCCCTGATCGTAAAGTTTGTTCCGCCGACTGTATTCTTCTTGATAGTTAGTGCGTTGCACTATTTCTTCAACACGTACCTTAAGGTTTTGGATTGTTGCTTGTTTTTCTCACCATCTGTCCTTCCGAACTGTCTCAGTTCGCCTCGCAATCAGTTTACTTCAGCCTGGAAAAGCGCAGACTTCTAGTCAGTTTCACTTATCCTTGTTTCCATGGTAGTACTTCTTGACGTAAACTGATCAACACAACGTCCAATGCACTTCTAAAAAGTCTGATTTTGAGAGTCGGCAGCACTTCAGTGTAGTAGGATCCATGGTAAATTGATTGCGATAGTTAAGGGGAGGCGGTTAAGGAGTCGTCCGTTCTCCTTCCGGCGCACAACAAGAGTGTGTGTGTGTGTGTGTGTGCTTGGGCTGCTGCTAGATCAAAACGAAAAAGTTCAAAAATGCACAGTCTGTGCATTCTAATTTTGGGTCGTTTCTCTACATATAAAAAATAACTGATGTAAAATTTAAATATATCATACACTACATATGTTTTTTTTTTTTACCCTCTCTGACCTGAATGCAACCTTAATTAACCATATACAAAGTAATGCAAAAGGAATACAAGGATAACTACGCAACAAACCCTATACTGGGCCAAACGTGGCTGCCGTGTGACTGCTTTTTACCACTATAGTTTCTACGGTTAGAGGTAAAGATAGCAAAAGTTGAAGGTTTTATGCAGAGTTGAAGGTGATATGTGTTGTACAAAGGTAAGAGAACGTGTACCTAAGGTTTATGGCCACACTTTTACGGCTGTTGAGAACTTCTGCTAAGATGCTAAATGTACATAGTCTTTTCTAGTACATATTTCTAACAACGGCTTTCAGATAAACAGTATGTAGCCAACCTGCTCATCTCTCTCTCATCTCATCATCTCTCTCTCTCTCATCTCTCTCATTCTCGTCTCCTCTCTCTCTCTCTCTCCCTCTCTCTCTCTCTCTCTCTCTCTCTCTCTCTCTCTCTCTCTCTCTCTCTCCTCTCTCTCTCTCCTCTCTCTCTCTCTCTCTCTCTCTCTCATAGTCAGTACAGGAAACACACATGAAGGTATACAAAAGAAAAGGAGACGTTTATGAGTCCATAACTTGAGAGAGGAGAGAGAGAGAGAGAGAGAGAGAGAGAGAGAGAGAGAGAGAGAGAGAGAGAGAGAGAGAGAGAGAAGGAAGTGAGAGAGAGAGAGAGAGAGACGAGAGGAGAGAGAGAGAGAGAGAGAGAGAGAGAGAGAGAGAGAGGGGAGAGAGAGAAGCATAAATAACCTGATTAAATATACTCATGACCTGATTATATACTCATATAAAACCTGATTAAATACTCATTTCACTTTCAGATACAGCTTGTGGCACTTTCATTGTTAATAATATATCTAATTCAGAATTTCCAAGTCATGCTCTGTACAAAAAAGATATCACATCCTTTGATCTATCACTTACCTACATTGCGCCACATACCTCACCAGTTTGCAGAGTCCTTGATGATATATATAAATAGGAGAACACAACCAACACGAATAACAATACATACACAAACGACAGAGCATCCTATAGTCAGAACGGCATTAAACTGACAGTCTGGGTGGAGTCTCCTGAGGCCTCCAGCTGTTTACACATGTACGTTAAAATTGTAATCATACGTGTATATCTCTTTTGCGATGCCTTTTACAAATATCACAAAAGTTAAGCTCAATTGTTTTCAATATATGGCAATAGCGTATTCCTGAGTGCCCCAGATGCCAGTCTAAGCCTATACGTCTAAGTATAAGACTATATGTACTGACACAGCATGACTCCTCCCTAACCAAAACAACGAGAATACCTACAAAATTTAATGTCAGTATAATTTCATAACTAAAGATTACTTAACCAGTTTAAAACAACGAGAGAACCAACAAAATTCAACGTCAGTGTAGTTTCATAACTAACTAAAGCTTCCCTTAGTTAGTAGTACTTCCCAAAACAACGAGCGTACCAACAAAATTTAATGTTAGTATAGTTTCCCTGTAACGTTGTGTAACAGTCTGCCACCAACATTCCGTGGAGCTGCCTCCTACATGCATACCATTTTCCTGGCCCGTCTACACCCAAGGCATATTTACATACCTCCTGCATTTTTTCTCAAGCCTATTTCTTCCTTTTTTTCCTTATGCCTATTTCTTCCTTTTTTTTCCTTATGCCTATTTTGTCATGATTTTTGTGAGGGTTTTAGCAGGGAAATGACAATCATGATAATACTTCGGTCAAATTCGTTCTTATTTTGATACCTAATATTATAATCAGAGGATAATTAGTACTGTGGAAACTTTCAAGGAAATTAAGTGTTGATTAGAAACAAATATCACCGTGTAATTATGATATCAAGCAATTGGTTCACACTGAATAATGGATTTATACTAGTAGTAGTAATAGTAACAATAGTGGCGGTAGTAGAAGTAGTAGTAGTAGTAGTAGTTAAAGACGCACTTTGCCAAGGGTTAAGATTTTTTCATTGTTTTGGTGGCATTATACAAATGTCATTTGTGCCTTGTTCTGAGCAGCCAGATGAACGACACAAATTCTACTATTTCTTGTGCCAAGCTTTGTGATGGTAAACTTCCTTGTTCCTTCAAACCGGCATTCCATTTCAAATAAACGTGAAACGCGACAGCCCTTTGCCTCCCAATGTTTCTTTGTCAATCTGTATGGCAGCAAGTGCGAGAAGATCTCAAGAATCAATCTAAGACTTTGGCATTCATAGTCTTCCAATTTTACTCATACACAGCCACTCAGGTTTTTTTTTTTTTTTTTTTATTTTTTTTTTATTTACATTTGTGCCTATAGCGCCTGTAGGCAGAGGTGACCCAGGGCTCGGATGGTAGGCTCTGGAGGTTCACTTGAGGGCTCTGATGGTTGGTCCTCGCCCGTGGTGGCGCAGGCAGGATTCTTATAGTGACGCCTGTGATTTGAGGCTCATGCCGCCCCCCTGTGTCCTCCGATGCACCCTCAATCGAAGGTAGAGTTGATGGGTAGGACACGTGGGTGCTCTTAGGCCACTCGACGGTGCAGAAAGGTTTTGGTTTTCTTCGGGGATCGAACTCGGGTCACCGAGAACGCCAGTCGGAGACGCTAACCACTCCGCTACCGCCTCTCCAATGTACACTTTGTGTGTGTGTGTGTGTGTGTGTGGATAGATATATGAAAGAGACATATGAACAAAGCCAGTAAGATGCAGATAGATAGAGAAGAAACTACACACAAACACACGTACACGCCTCCTTACATACACACATGTACAGACAGACAGACAGATGAATTCACATACACTTGAAAGCAAAACAAGGGACAAAGGCAGCCTGAGTTCTCCCCTTTGTATTTTTACCTTGTATACATATTTGTGAGAACCTAAAGTGAAAGCCTTTACCTCTCCCATCTTCTCCCTCCCGGCCCTTTTTCACCATAACTCTGTCTTCACTATCTAAACAGAGGATCAAACTCCCCTATGTCTATATTATCGTATCTTCTACGCCACTAGTTTCTACGTCCTAACATAATCGTATTTATGAAACTAGTATTAGTGATAAATCTCGCTTTATACCGATATGAAAGGTAATAAGAGCGAGAGAGGAGAGAGAGAGAGAGAGAGAGAGAGAGAGAGAGAGAGAGAGAGAGAGAGAGATAGTCTCTCACGGTGGCCTCGCATAGACACGAATGAAAACAGGAGATAGTGTGCCAGCCAGCGAGGGTCGTGTGTTCTATGCAGTCCACCCTCCAGGCAACTGAAGTACATTCTCTGTGGACGCGCCCGTTTTCTCTGACCACAGAGCAGCGTAGACTTGCGAAATTTCTAACTCAGATACCTCTGCTGGAAGCTGTAATTTTGCTGCAATATACAACAAAACTACTCAGAAATAATGATAATAATGAAGACAATACTACTGCATCTACTTGTAATAATAGCAGTGATGATAATACAATAATAACAATGATAATAATATTAAACATAACAATCAAAATTATAATAATGATATAAAAATAGTAATGGTAATGATATTGCAAATCATGTGTGGAGGAAGAAACAATGAAAATCCTACCGTAGATAACACTAAGGTCGCCAGGACAACGTTTTTCTCTGTTTACAGACGTCTGGTGGCATTAATACTTACATTCCTACATCCATGATTTCAGGAAAGCTAGAAGGGGCTATCTGGAGAGTGTGTCGTTTTATGTTTTCATCTGTGTCATATTATGGCTAAAAATGAACAAATTACAAAAATATCACCAGAGGGATGATCAACAATAAGATCGCCAGCTAGTGTTTATGTTCTGAGTGTCCTCCCGCCGTCGTATTCGCCCGAAAAAAAAACGAGTAGCGAAATTAGAATCCGTATATACTTGCAGATACCAAGCATAAAACAACGCTAAAACAGGGTAGATTATACAGTCATGGTATAAACTACTGTGTATCATCTTTCGATGGCACATAACAATCAGTAGTGATGCTATAATTCGTAATATATGGCGGCTGGCGACATTATTGCAGCTGGCGACTATACTGTTAACTACGGTAGAACGATGCAATGAGCTCCCATGCACTCATTACTTAACAGTGACAGATCGAAGACTGACTATGACATGAAAGGCTAACTCTTTGCTAGCCTGATAGGACACGCATACTAATATTCAAGGTTGGTTTAGATCGCGATGTATCATACTCCATGCCAAAACACACCATGTCACCCCAGAGCAGGTCTTGTACTGTACCTGTATTGATCGGGACCTCACCCCAACGTGCCGGGGTTTGCGTGGACAAGTATGTAAAATTAAATGTAGAGATAGGATAGGAAAAATAGTATTGGTGACGGCGGGAGGCTAGTGTTTTGGTTTCAAGGTGACGTCAGCGAGGGAAGATAAGCCCGTGACAGCAAGGGTGGGTGTGCGGGGAAGACAATCTTGACGGGGATCCTTTGCCGAGCGGTTGCGTGGTGAGGATAGAAAACAAATGTATCTCAGGAGAACACTGTGGAGTAGTTCCTGAAGGAGGTCCTGAAGGAAGGCGCCTCCAGAAGCACCATACATTCAAACATGGGCATGGCAGTGGCATCCCACACTATCACACATCTCTCTCTGCCTATAACACTAAAAATGACAACAAATAGTGAGAACCAGACCCAGAGAGCGTACGGTATCGGTTGTAGCGTGATTACTTTCCGTATTGCCGCCCACAC
>JACEEZ010010912.1:62500-71212 GCA_016584305.1 Chionoecetes opilio
GTGAACCCCGGACTGCTGACCAAGTAGAAAGTTCACCATCTTCAGTCGACGCAGATGATCCATTGGTGCTGCTCATATTGGATTTTGTCGAGCACGTACTTCACTGCTTCATATTTCTCTTTGAGAGTTGTGGAGTGCGCAAGAGGGATTGAGGCGAACTGGTTCCCGTTGTGGAGGAGCACACACTTCAAAGAGCGCTTACAGCTGTCAATGAAGAGTCGCCAATCTCTCGGATCGTATTGAGGAGCGCCGAGTTTAACAAGAAGACCGGCGACATCTCGGCAGTACACGAGGTCTTCCTCCTGGCAGAAGTAGCCCATGTAGGCCTCATGCCTTCTACGAAAGAAAGTGATACGCGCGTCCTTGCCAAGTAGATTTTTTCTCTTTGAGTCTGGAGGCCAACAGCTCGGAGGAAGTCTTCGACAAGCTGAGATCCCGAACCAGATCATTAAGCTCACATTGTGAAAAGGGCTGCGGACTATCTTGTGCTTCATACTCTTCTTCTGTATATCCTCGCTCGTCTGTACTGGTGGCCTCGTCGTCGCTGTCGGAAGCTCTGTGAACGCTGGTACAGGAATTTCTTCGCAGTGAGCCAGTGGACGGCGGGCAGATGGAAGGTCGGGGTACTGGAGGCTGTGCCGATTCTTCCGGTTGATGCCATTAGTATTGATGGCGCAGAAGTAACAATCCGATGCATGGTCAAACGGCTCCCTCCAAACCATCGGAATCCCAAACTTCAGTGAAGTTTTCGCGCCCTTCGTCCACCGCCGGAGGTATTCCACGCACGTCTTGCACACCGTGTGCGGTGCCCAGGACTTATCTTGGTCACCCAGCTTGACTTTAAAGTAAGCCCCGTAGGCGCGCTTCACAAATCCTGTGATGTTTCTTCCTGTCCCCTGACAGCGTGTATTGTCCGCAGATGTAGCAGAAAACGTCAGGATTATTCCTGCATGACCGTCGCGCCGAAGCCATCACAATAAACTGAAAGAAAAAAGAAAGATGCAGCTGAGTGTCAGACAATGAAATTTAGAATTTTAGAATTTAGAAATTTAGAATGGAGTAATGGTGAGACAGGTATTGATTGATGGCTAATTGTGGAATTCCTTTATTCGTGTCTGTGCATTGTAATTCGATATATTCTTCAAGAAAAATATGATTGAACTCAAAACCCCTGATATTAGCATATGTATAGCTCGTCAGGTAGGCCTATGGCTGTATCTCAAAAAGTTGACCTGATAGAGCAAAATCAATGTGATATTCGGACTCAGAACACCTAAATTAGTCTAAATCAACTGAGAAACCCCTGACGATTTTTTGGCTGTTACCCAGTGTTATCTTTCCCTCTACAAATATAGCAATTCATATCAACAAGTATCAACGTGCCGAGCCTGACAACACAATTTTGATGAAGTTTATTATTCCTTGCAGTATTCAAGGTAACAGCGTCCACACAGTCCCTGAGTAGGTACATAATAATGTCAAACTATGATATTCAAACTCACCAATACTACTACAACCAACAACAACAACAATAACAACAAGAACTAAAATAACAAGCTGGAAAAAAGAGGAAAGGAAGGAGGCGCAACAAACTTAATTAAATGTTCTTCCCTGCACTGTTATCTTCGGGTAAACATGATGTACTTTTTCCTTTATAAATTCATTAAGTGAGATTAATACCTTAACGCTTCTATATCTGCTCCGGCTTCCAAGGCTCGCGGGATGTGAAGGGCATCGTGCTAGTATTACACACATTCCCGCCGGCACTCTCGCCCTCATTGTCTCTTTCCCCTCCCCCCATCATCCCTACTCCTCTCCCTGCACCTCTCCAGCCGTCTGAGGGGTTGCCGGGTGCGTGTGAAGCGGTGCCATGGTATTGTACACAGGAAGACGGGGCTGCCGTTACCCTGGCATGTACTACATAAGTATGGTGTTCAGTTTCCACCGTAGTGCCAGTTGTGTACTATTTCAAAATTGGTCTCAGGAAGTGGAGGGAATATAGAGGCGAGGCGCAGGGCTTCAGAAATACAGAGAGGGGTGGGGGGCGGTGGAGGTGGTTTCAGGTGATGCAGGGATAATAATGTCACTTAGGACGATAAATAAGTATAATGAGATAAAGTCTAATATTATGAGGTGTTGGGGAATATAAATAAGGAGAGGAGGAGCAGCTGTCGCGTCTTTCAACTCAAATATTGCTTAATATTCCTTATAGGGAAATAAGGTCAAGAAAGAATGACCCAAAATGGATGACCACTAGTTTAAAACACAACATTGGAGTAAATAGAAACATGTATTTAAGATTCAAGGCAGGACAGGTAAGCAAGGAACAGTATAACGTGATGGCGAGGACAGTAAAGAAATTATCTCGAGTAGCAAAGAACAATTATGAGAATAAAGTAGCAAGAAAGGTGAAAAGTGACCCTAAGTCTAAGGGGTTCTATCAGGTATATAAAACCAAGACAAGGGAATTAGTGGGGCCGTTAAGGTCAGGACAGGGTGAGGTCTTAAATATGGACGAAGATATGTGTAAAAGTCTAATTGATTATTTCTTAAGTGTTTTTACTGAGGAGGATACACAGAAAATACCTGAAAGTGAACAGATGTTCTAAGGAAGCGATGAGAAGAAACTCAAAGATATTGTGGTAACTAGGGAAATAGTGGAAGAGGGTATAGATAAAATGAAGAATTTTAAATCACCAGGACCAGATGAAGTGTATCCCAGGGTATTAAAGGAATGCAAGGAGGTTGTTAGTGAGTCGTTAGTGCACATTTTTAGGAAATCGGTTGAGATAGGCGATGTGCCATTATTGTGGAGGAAAGGAAATGTTGTTCCCAAATCTAAGTAGGGAGAAAGAGGACTAAAGTCAAATTATCGACCCGTAAGTCTAACGTCAGTGGTAGGTAGATTATTGGAATCTATAATTGCAAAAAACATTAGAGAGCACTTAGATAAACATAGTTTGATCAATGATTCACAACATGGATTCACGAAGGGTAGGTCATGTCTCACCAATTTATTGAGTTCTTATAGGAAAGTTTATGAGACGGCAGATAATGATAAGGATTATGATATAATATATCTGGAATTTAGTAAGGCATTTGACAAAGTACCACACGAGAGACTCTTAAATAAGGTTAAGGCTCATGGAATAGATGGGAAGGTTCTTCGTTGGGTCAGAGCTTGGCTAAGTAATAGGCAACAAAGGGTTACAATTAATGGTTCTAAATCTGAATGGGGGCAGGTAACGATTGGAGTTCCACAAGGGTCTGTTTTGGGTCCATTACTATTTTTTATTTACATCAGCGACTTGGATAGTGGGATTAGCAGTGATATCAGCAAGTTTGCTGATGATACTAAGGTAGGTAGGATTATTGGATCACAGTCTGATGTAAACATATTGCAGGGAGAATTATATAAACTTAATGAGTGGGCAGTTAGATGGCAGATGGAATTTAATATTGATAAGTGCAGCGTTATGAATGTTGGGAGAAAAAACCCTGGTAATAGATACACCATAAGCAATGTATCGCTGAAAAGATCAGAAGGCGAAAAAGATCTTGGAGTGAGGGTGAGCCCAGACCTCCGTCCTAGGAAACAATGTATTGAGGCTAGAAATAGAGCTAATAGAGTGTTATGATTAATTACCAGAAGTGTTAAAAGTAGAAATGCGGAAGTTATCCTAAAGCTTTATCTGGCTCTAGTCAGGCCTCACCTAGACTATGCGGTAAATTTTTGGTCTCCATATTACAGGATGGATATAGCCTTGTTAGAAACAGTGCAGAGAAGGATGACCAAAATGATACAAGGGATGCGTAGCTTTATATATGAGAAGAGATTGAAGTTATTAAAGTTACACTCACTCGAGAGACGCAGAGTAAGGTGCTATCTGATAGAAGTTTTTAAGTGGATAAAGGGATTTAATAAAGGTGAGGTAGGAAAGGTTTTTACGGCTTTTAACCAGGGTAGAACAAGAAGTAATGGATTCAAGCTGGAAAAGCGTAGATTTAGAAAATAAATAGGGAAAAACTGGTTCACAAATAGGGTGGTGAATGAATGGAATGGACTCAGTAGACAGGTAGTTAGTGCGGAGTCATTAGGGAGCTTTAAAGAGGGGCTGGATAGGTTCATGGATGGGGATGAAAGGTGGATGTAGGTAGTGTTAGGTGACAGAAACTACCACGTGTAGGCCACGCGGCCTCTTGTAGCTTCCTTATTTTCTTATGTTCTTATGTTCTAAATGGAGTATTAATTCTGTAAAACTTGGATCTACTCGAACACCTTATTTTGTATGAAAGACGCCGATCCAATGACGGCGAACGTTACATTATGGAGAGGAATTTGTGTCACTCCTTCCCCCTGTTGCTGAGATGTCATTCAATCACGGAGCAATTACGTACACGCGGCTACCTGACATAATATTACTACTACCTAAACACCTGACAACTACTACGTAAAGATGCCATTCATTTCAGACAACGATATAGAGAAACAATGTTATTCCTTCTATGTTATTGAAATCTTAAAGTACGTAAATGCCCGTGTTCTACTAACGGTATTACTCACAAACCGACACCCCCGAGCACTTTAACATGTAAGTATTGCGTGCACAAGGGCAGCTTTTTCGGAGAATTCGAAACAACTTAACCGGAACCGGGCATAAAGCAATTTCTTCACGTTGATCTTTAGTTCAATCTTAATCAATGGGTAAAACACAATGCCTCAGGAACTGTCGTTGTTGATCGGAAACCCCTCTCACAAGGTTTTGAGGAATATTTTTGGGAGAGATGGTAAATATTTCTTTCCACATGATGAAGGAAACAGTTTAACATTCCCTTCCTCCACGTCGCTAAAATGCAAAGAAAATACACATCGATGCGACGCTGTGGCCAAACACGTCCGCACATGTCACACAAAATCGTTCATGCCAAGACACCCGGCTCTTTGAGCATTCTCAGAAGACCCCGCCTCGCTGGACCACACTTGAGGCGCCTTTCTGTATCGCCTCATCCCTGTCACACTAAGGAATAAAGCGTCACAACACGTCCGATTGTCAGCAACACATGAATTGTATTTACTGAAAAGTGTTATATCAGACATTTGTTTTGAAAGCTTTGCCACTGATATTACAAGCTAGGCTAATGCTGGCTTTGTACGTTGTAATGTAGCATTCCTAGTCTTAACTTTAGTAAAGCTACAAATAACTGAATTTATTTGCCATAGTAATAAGTTGGAGACAAAGAACCCAACAAGCAAGAACCATACGGAAGGAAAATTCAAATAGCTAAACTATATTTCTACCTCTTCTTCTCATGAATTTCAATGTATATTGTTCAGTCAACTTTTTGGTAGAGGATGTGCATTTTTGTACGCCATTCGGAAACTTATTTCTAATTGTGAACTATTTGAAAACTCCTAAGCACATAAAAATGGAAGCGCGGATTCGAAGGTCAAAGAATCATCGTTTCATTCCGTTGTATTATTATAGAAGTATCATTAAATATAATTAAGCTTTGAACAAGTGGAAGCAGATAATAAAGTATTCTGAATGATTTCCAGACAAATATTGGGGAGTGATAATAATCTAGGGTGGTTTGCAGCGAGAAATGATTTATGACTGGTAGGTCGCCACACGCATCGCCTTGATTCCTCTGCGGCAAGACACCTTAGAAATGCTTCACGAAATAAAATAAAATAGTGTGAACAAGAACGCTGGAATGTTAGCTGGCTAACTTTAGACCAACCGCATACTCGTTTTCGCCTACGGAATCTGAAGTACATTTTTACATTATTTTATCAAAGGCATTCAACAGAAAACAACAATATAATGATGTAACTATAGATATAGACATTGAAGTTTCATCATATATCGAGCACCACAATGGATGCTAAATATCCTAACCAGTGTAAAAACATACCACAGATACGCCAGTGCCACTGCTAAACGAGTCCAAGACACTGAACATTAGATAGGGCGGAAGGGTATCCATGGTACAAGCTCGCAATTAACGAAGAAAAAAGAACATGTTACTCATAGATAGTCACTATATTAAGAAGACTGTAAATCAAACTATAAAACAGAAGGTTGTAAATCCACCTTTTTCTCGAGCCATGTCGAGGATATCTGCTTTTTTTTATGAAGCTAAGTTTTAAGAGTGTTTTTATTGTTTTTAAGACTGTAATTCAAACTATAAAACTGAAGGTAGTAAATCCATATTTCTATAGCCATGGCGAGGATGTATGCCAGCCCCGTGCCATCATGAACCTTCAGGCATCGAACACGAGGCATTAATATGAGCCCAAGCTATTTCGCAAGCGACCGAGAAGTGAATGACGCATATATTTTTCAGCCAATTTCCTCGGCTTTCCGTAGTCTCCCCCGGTAACAAAATGAGAGGAAGTCCTTTTTATCTGCGTACAGGTAAGGGATGGGTATTGGGAGAGACCTAACATGATTTGCTTAATGATGAACCAATTTTGTCACAAAGACGAGCTTAAGTACAGGAACTGCCTCGTGTATATAAGTCTCGCGGCCTATTGTAGCATCCTTATTTTCTTATGTTCTTATGTTATGTCAATCATGTAGTCAAGCGGTGAAATCCCTGCGGAAGACAATTTTAATCCCTTAATGATGAGCCACTTCAGACACAATGGCGGGCTTAAGACAATCATGTAGTCAAGCGGTGATATCCGTGCGGAAGACGATTTCTGTTGCCTTAAGGTGGTGATTTAGCCAATGTGTGAACCGCGAGCCTTAACGTGCGTACCATGCGTCTATCCTTGGCCGATGGGTCTGATTGTTATATGCTAAGTCTACCTCACTTTCTCCTCTTCTTCATTTCCCTATTTCTGAACATTTCCAACTTCCTGCTTCTTCTTTTGCTGCTGTTCCTGTTCTTGTTTATCTTTTATTTCCCTTCCTCCTCGTCCTTCTCCTAGTCTAGAAGCGTTACTTCCTTATTTTTTTCCCTTGCAAGTTAATTCATGAAGAAATGTTCAGATCTTAAAGTAATCGTCCAGACCCATTTTTTCTTTGCATAAATATGTTGAATGTTCAAAACACCTAATCCTCAAAAAATAATTCATTTCCACGCCATATTTCCGTATAAACACGAATTTTGTTAAAAGCGCAGGAAAAAAAGTTTCATCCTTCCAACAGGCCCGCGAATATTATTGATGACTTCATTTGAGGAGTTCACCGAGACAGAGAGAGAGAGGGGGCTGCTGGAGTCCTTCAAGAATCTGCTATTATTCATTCTACTTCATCCCCAACACCCACCTCTGTTCCCACCCACATCCCCACTTCCAACACCCATCCCCTTCCCCCACCCACATCCCCCAACACCCACTCCCGTTCCACCCACATCTCCACTTCCAACACCCATCCCCTTCCCCATCTACAACATCCACCCCCTTTCCCCACCACCAACATCCACCCCCGTTCCCACCCACATCACCACTTCCAACACTCATCCCCTTACCCCAACACCCACCTCCGTTCCCACCCACATCCCCACTTCCAACACAAACCCCTTCCCCCAACACCCACCCCCGTACCTATACGGCCACGATATACATATGGCAGTGCATATGTATAGACTTATTTAAGAGACCTTTACTTAAGAGCAAAGTGAAGGACCCTGCTAACTCTGGCAATTACAGGCCCATTGCCATAGCAACCGCCCTGTCCCTGTCCAAGGTGCTGGAGAAAGTGGTGCTCCATCGTCTTGAGGCCTACCTGTATACACTGGACAATCAGTTCAGCTATAAGAAAGGCCTTGGTACTGAGATGTGTGTGTGGACATTGAAGAATATCATTCATTACTACACTTCCAGAAATTCACCTGTTTATCTGTGTTTCCTGGATGCAAGAAAGGCGTTTGACAGAGTGAATTACTGGAAGCTCTTTCATAAACTTCTCGTCAGGGGTACACCTGGGTACATTGTTAATTTATTAATGTACTGGTACACTACCCAGGCATTTACTGTTATGTGGGGTATTTCCTTCTCACTGTCCTTTAGTACTGCCAATGGTATTCGGCAGGGGAAGATTTTATCCCCCTACCTGTACAATGGGTACACGGATGATCTCAGTGACAACCTTCCTGATACAGGTATCGGCTGCCACATACATGATGGGTGCATCAACTCACTGAGCTATGATGATGATATGGTACTGCTCGCACCCACTGCGGATGCGTTGCAGGACCTTATCAATGTGTGTCAGGTGTATGCTGCCAAGCATGACATTGTCTACAACACTACTAAGACAGAGTGCATGGTAGTATCACCGGCACGCGCTCAGGTGAATTACCTGAGAACAGCATGGCTCGGTGGGTCTGCCCTCACTTTTGTGGATAGATTCGCATACCTAGGCCATGTTATATCCCACGACATGACTGATGATGATAATATCATCAAGCAGACCACCAAACTTCTTGTCGTGGGAAATACTCTACAGAGGAAATTCTCATACTGTAGTAGAGAGGTGAAGATGGAGTTATTCAGGAGTCACTGCTACACTATATACTGCAACTCGCTGTGGTCGCGGTACAAGGTGGCCACTATGAACCGCCTTAAGGTCTGTCACAATGACATCCTTAAGAGGCTTCTGGGGCTGCCCAGGTGGTGCAGCTCGTCCCTGGCTTTCACTAGGAACGGGGTGAACAATCTGGATGTGATCCGTCGACACTCCGTGTTCAGTTTAAGGATAG
>JACEEZ010010914.1:0-41463 GCA_016584305.1 Chionoecetes opilio
GTTGTAGAACCCTCTGCTTGCTCTCGGATTTGAGTCCTCCTTCAGCAACATCAGTGGCGACAGCTTGGCCCATCCCAAATATCCTTGAAGTAGTGTCACATCCCAAATGGCATGAAGAAGATGAATATTGCATTTACACTATCTCCAAGAACCTGCCTAGCCTTCTCCACAATCCAAGTACTTGCTGCCACTTGATGACGCCCCTTTTTGTTTCTGGCATAAGTACAGATCACATCTTTTGCATGGGTAAGCAAATGTGGTGGTGTGGCCCCCCTTTGTAGCTTTAATTGCTTTGGACGTTGTTACGTCAAGAGGGCTCCACAATTCTGGCTTAATAGCTGCCACCCAACCACAATAAGTGGGAAAAAAAAGTTTATAAGATTAGATAATAAGTTAAGAACTAATGTTGTAAAGATATCTCGTTATCTTTCCTTGATATATTCGTTTAACTGATAAACGCAGTAAATACTTTCCCCACTCCTTCCTTCATAATCATTACATTTCTCCACTTAATACACTCTTAATCTTTCACAACAAACACCGACACGACGCTAGTTTAGCCACCGTGGACCCGAACGTATCAACAAGTATCCTCTCTAATTCTAAATCAGTTCCCGTCACTTGACAGTTGTTGAGTCAAGAATCCATGTCACACATTCCAGCTATCAGACTAATCCTTAGCTGTAATCCCTGATGTTCACATATCAAAAAACGTTCACAAGAGTGTTCTCCCCGTCGCTCATCCAGCTTCTCCTCCACAGCTACCTTGGGACCCTATGATTAACACCCTTCCATTAGTTCTTTTTCACGTTAACACAGATTCAATAAATCACATCTACATCTCTACCAACACTGGGTGCCTTAACATACCGTTACGCCAAGGGTGAGAACGCACACCTCCCGTGTCCAACTCGACACGTTGACTTTGACTGTACTATCTAATATGGCGTCTCCCTTACTCTTCACCTCCGCCGCCTACGTGGCCGGCGCAGCCATCGCCGATATAAATATACAAGAACCTCATTTAACCGGCATTCAAAACAACGGCAGCCTCAAAACAACGGCACTAATCGACCCAGATTGGGCTTTTTTTTTTTTTTTTTTTTTTCACGGGTAAACTCTGACTCTCTTACTGTTTCTATTTTTCCAACTTTCCTATGACTAAATCTTTCAAAGAAGAGTAACAAGACACCTCCCGAAACTAAATTGGCTCCACCCTCGTTTTTTATTTTATTCTCTTACTGTCTTCTTTATAGGGACTGGCAACTAATCGGCTTTGTGTTACCCTTTTTTTTGTTGTGGCCCTTGGCATTTCCCTGTGATGAAAAAAAAAAAAAGAAAGAAATAGGCAGAAAAAAAAAAAAAAACAAAAAAAATAGGGAGTTTGGCGCATTCCATAAGAGTAACTCTCAAACAACGGCAAAATGAGTTATCCGGCATACGCTCCCCCCGTAGGGGCCGGATAAACGGGTTTAAAATCCTGTAATCAAGTATATTTCATATAGTGATTCAGACTGAGGAGTGGAGGAAATGATTAATCTTTGTTACTCTATTTTTTATAATATTCTTTACCCCCCTCCTATTCACGTAAACTCTTCGCCCGTCCCCCATGTCAAAAGTATTTACCCATTTTTTCCGCGTTACACAAAGAGTACAATCAAGTCTTGTGTCATCCCAACAAGTACAGTAGAAACCTTTTGTGATGTAGCAACAGCCATTATGGACAATCAACAGATCTGCATCGCTTTGTGCATTGTGAACCTCGATCCATCTGTCTGTAGTGTTCTTCGTGAGGAGTTGATGAATCGCTGCTTGTTTTTCCCGAATTCGATAAGAACTCGGGCTTCTTTTACTTTAAGGACCAGCCCCCAGTGAAAGTCCCACTTTCTCTTCCAGGTCGGCCATATCCTTCTTGTTGCGTTTATACTATCCTTGTTGATGGAGTGTTGCTGTATCCGTCCATAAAACTATTGCAAATGGGCTATACTTGTCCCTATGTAGTCAGAGAGCTCTGTGCATTGCATTGTATGTCTTGCAGTGTCCCCGGGTATTCTCTGTAGCAAGGCACCTCCATCTAGAACAACACACAGTCCTTGGACCATCCACTGCAGTCGCTACAGCACATATCGGCTTAGCTAACTGTGGCTTGTTTGCAGTCGAAGCACATTTCTTGTTTTCAAACAGTGTGGCTGGATATCCACAAGTTCATACTCTAGAGCCTTCAGGTAGTTTGTTCAGCCCTGTTGTTTCCTGCAATCACCAACCTCTGAAAGAGTCACTGAGGGTCTAATTTTAACAGTTTTCCTCATCGTTTAGCTTAACAGTCGATTGGTAGCTGACAGTGACTGATGGTGTGCAGGCAATTTCCCCTCGGCCGTGGAAATCCCTTTACCATCGTAGTATTGTCGACATTGTCCAGCCACAATATTGGTCAAAATGTCCTTCTGTAGTCCTGGAATGTCGGTTCCGCTCTTGTTGCAGCAGAGCACTTCCTCCAACTTGTGCACCTCTGAGTAAGAAAGCATAAGCCATTTAGTATGAAGGCTTTCCATGGAAACCTGACCCAAAGTGACGGTGCATCTGGACCACCAAGTCCAATTTGAACAGGACAAAGCGTGCCTCTTGGGTCTCGTCACCTGCTAATAGCTTGTCCTAATAGAACCTAGCTTTGTTTCCTTTTCTGCACCCGACAAAATTAAAGTGCGTAGGAACAGTTGCAAGGATGCTGGATAAATTACATGACCTGTTCTAAGTGGACCTCTCTAGGCTTGAGGGCTAGTCGTTTTTGACTGTTCAATGCGCTAATGTCTGCTTTAATGAGTTCAGCAGCTGCACTGATGGCTCCCTTTGTCCATCTCATCGTAACGTTTCCTGCTGGCAAAAGTCATGAGAATTTTGTTGGCATTTGCCCTAAACGTCACAACATTCTGTCTTCCACTAACTTCACTAGGAATATCTCGCACCCACCGCTGAAGTAGCTGTTCCTTCATGTGACAAAAACTATACGGTTCCTCCTCATCTAGGCAGGACGGTAAAGACCGCCCACTCGCTCCCTCCAGCCATTAGGAACCACGACTGGGACAGGTCCAGTCTGGACCTGGTTTTTTTGGCGAGCATTAGTGCAGCAGCCTAGACCGGTCCTAGACCGGCCTGGCAAATGTCCGCAAACCACGCTTATAGACATAGGCCTATTAGTTGACAACGTCCACACAGAAATAGAAAATAGTATGCAAATTTCCCATCTGGTATTTCTGTTATAATGCATTTTTTTATTCACTTATATTCTATTTTTTTATCTATAATATGGTAAAATAATATCCTGTAGTATTAGATGTCATGTAGAAACATCATATTAATAAAAAAAAATGATTTAAAATCAAATAGTATCAGATTTGTTTATTTTTTTATAAATAAAAAAATCACACCCCTGCCCAAACCAAGAGGAACTCCCCCAAGGGATTGGTCGCAACACAAATCTCCATCCCCTCCCTGCTCTAACCCTCTCATCTTCTCCTGCCCCTTTCTCTCACATCTCTAGCTAGCATGCTTACTGCTGATCTTCCTTCCTCCATTTTCAGAATGGGGGGACCAGCAAACTTGTTGCACAATGCCTCAAACACTTTATTTCTCTCCTTTTCCATCCAGACAGCTATCCCTGCTCTTCTTCAATGACACGCATCTGTCTCCCTCCTCCACACTGAAGCAGTCCTTGGCCGTACTTTATACGAAAATTCTCAAATGGAAATTGTTCAGATTAATTTCTTTCTCAGCCAGTTATCTTCACCATATTGTTCTTGGGGACTACTCTTTCCGAAATTTGCTCACTGCATGCCTCCCTGTCTTCCATGACCTCATAAACAAGATGTTTTTTTTCTGCCACATCTTTGTCTGTTAATCCGCTAATGCAAGATCTGTTTGATCTTTACCGGTCCCTGCACGCTTTACTCCCCCCCCCCCCCCAAGACACACCAAATGATTATTAATTTGACCCTCCGGTATAACATCCTAGCTGGCATAATGAAAGGTTAATCATTCTGTTCTGTGATGAGAGTCACTCTACACAAATATTGCCATGATTTTGCATATATCGTCTGTTTCGGCCTATTTTTCATAGTCATCCTTGCACTTGACTTCCCATCAATTCAAAGGGATTTTTTGTTGTAGTAGTAATTACTTACTTCGGGCATAGAGGCCCACACGTGGTAGTCCTGCAATACACATAGCATCGCCTACATCCCCCTTTCATCATATCCATAAATTTGTCCCTACGTAGTCTTTTTTTTCAAACTCCCTATTGACTGCACTAACTACCTATTACTGCATGGCCTCGTTTAGGTGGAGGACATGGGAGAACATTTTCCCCCAATTTTGGAGTGGGGGGGACAGGGTATCATTTGTCCCTCCCCCTTTTAACTTTAAAGTAAACGTTAACGTATAAATTGTCCATGGAATGGTTTTCAGTAACTTTTAATAAGAAGGATTGAAAAAATAGTCTTATCTCTATAGCCTTTTACAATAAATGTTGTGCTTGCATTTGTACATACCTTCCTGGTGGTAGCCGCCCCCCTATAGCTTGATGGTACTCAAAGGGCTCCACAAACCTTGGCGATTACGCTGGCCACTGCACGCAATAAGTGGGAAAAAAATAAAGATTTGAGAGAATCTTGATATTCTCTGGACTTAATAAAAGACTCCGTTAACAGGGTTTCTGTATATTATCACATACTGATGGGCCAGTTATTCACATCCCCACTTAACCTAAGGTTTCACAAAAATAAATCACTGCACAATATATCCCCGACATACGCGACTCTCACTCGTGTTTAACCAAACCCAAGAATTCCTTCACCCCCTGTCCACTTGTGTAAAAGTACCTATCACACACACACCTTGCTATGAATCATGCTTAGCTTTTTGGGGGGGTTTTACAATAACCCAAACCTGGTGTGTCCACGGTCATCCACTTCAGCTCAGCTCATCTCAGCTCACTCACACACAACCATTCCGGCTCACACGTGGGTCCCCTCATGGACTAAACCACCCCCGCATGGTCACTCAGCTCACTCTCCGCTCCTAAAACCCTTGAAACACGTAAATACAATGCATATTAAGTTCGCAACACAAATAATAATCAATCCCCTATACATCCTTATAAATACATCGCCCCACACATACCTTTTGAAAGGGTTGTAAGACACAACTCCCTACACGTGTTTTTCGAGCAAGGCTTTGGCAGAGAGAGGAAGTAATGGCTACCGTTCTCCCTTCCCCTTGCCTTCTTGGCCGCACGTCACTAGCGCCGCAGGCACCAAAATATTGGTCGTCACCTATATCTATTGATTAAGACCTGAGGAGTTGAAGGAAAATTGCGAGCACATTTAATTACTAGACATTTATATATTACTTTACTCTCACCACTCAACGTAAACTCTTCGTCAATCATGAGTCACAGGATTAACCCTTTTTTTTCTCGCATTACACTCGCATTACAAAAATGTTTCCACGGTGGAGGGGGGCTTCGCCACCAAAACACGGCCCGCCCATACAGTCAGTGGCGTACCCGAGAAAATTGAAAAGGGGGGGCCAAAAAAAAAAAAAAAAAAAAAAAATATATATATATATATTATATGATATTATATATATATATATATATATTAGATATATATATAATATATATAACTATATATATATACAGTCAACCTCGATATAACGGACGCTCGCTGTAACGGACTTCGGATGTAACGGACTGCCATTTTGCGTGACTTTTTTTTTTTTTTTTTTTTTGCATATCGACCCGCTTATTCGCCGCTCGATTGTCAACTACATAATTGTATTATTTTTCATCATTTTTACTTTGGAATGCTTGGGTTTTAAGGAGTTTTGATGTATCACTATTAAGACTTAAGGAAGGACCTGTGTTTGCTATGATTTAGTGTAGAAGGTGTGAATTGTTTAAAAATAGTGACTAGTAGTGTTATATGGCGTGGGCCGCTGCTACTCTCCCTGTCACCTCAACACCCTAAATCACCTTATCTAAGGTGACACGCATTGCTAAACACTGACCTAAATAGTGACACATAATAGAACTGCACTTCACACCATATATATAATAATAATTAGCATTATCATGATAATAAGCAATACCTTTGGAAGCCACCGGCTGAATCTGGCTCGTGTTGTTTACTTTCCCTAGAGCTTGAGCTTGAACTACCAGCGCAGTGAGAAAAGCATCACATTTACGGGATCATCCATCACTACGGAGACCTTTTCCTTCCTTTTTATCTATTTTGGGGTGATTATAATGCCTCTGTGCTGCTGCTGCTTGCCGCGCTGCAAGACGTGGGATGATCGCATTGAAAGTATTTCCATATCTTTAACTCATATGTATGAATAATACAATTCAAATTTGATTATACAGTTGAAGTTTCAAACTCGGCATCTCAAGACTCGGCAACACCAAAACTCGGCTATAGGTTCCGGAGTTTCCAAAACACGCAGAACACCCAAACCCGGCGCGTAGTTGCCGGGTCGGCCCGCTGGTGGCCACCACACTAGGCCGCTTGGTTTCTCCCCGCCGATTTGTTTGTTGTTTATGGTTCAGTGGTGTTGTGACTGTAGAGTTGTGTACACTGTTATTTTTGTGTTTACTTCTCAAGGCTGTTATTGGTATTATGGCTCCCAACGTCCAGGAACACCTACTGGTGCAAGTGAAAAGAGAAAAGGAAGAACAATGTTTTTAACTATTTCTGGAGAAAATTGACCTTTTGAGAAGTTTGATTTTTTTTTCAGGGATTTTCATGCTTTTTTTCCCCTTAATATATCCACTTCTAAAAGTCGGAAAAAAATTCCATTACTCGTCTCGGCGCTGGTCCCGCAGGTTGCCGAGTTTGGGAACTTCAACCTTTATGTCTACATTCAACTAGAATAATGAAATTTCCAATAGCATACAAGCAGTAATGGCGAGCCTGGATACTACTACCTCTTCCTAATAACGTTCCGAACAGTCCGTGGCTAAGTGTGCCAAATCCCTGATTGCCAGGCGCTAGTCACTGTTTACCTCCAACATAGCTACATGGTCTGGTTGTTTATCAGATTAATTTCTTTTCGCAGTTATTTCTTGGTAGGAGCGGACCAAATTCGCATGTAGTGCCAGTCACTGTTTACCTCCACATAGCTACACAGTCTGGTGTGTGTGATTATTTTAATCATTTGTTTCACATTTTTTTTTTCATATATTTTTCCACCCTTGGGAAAAACACTCGCTATAACGACATCGGCTTAAAACAGGACCACTTCCTCCCCCCTTTAGTCCTTATATGCGAGGTTTGACTATATATATATATATATATATATATATGGTATATATATCTATGGACAGACCACGTAGTATAGTGGTCCGGTGATATATATATATTTATTTATTCATAATAAATATATTTCTTCATTTATTTTTTGGCAAAGGGGGGGGGGGCATGGCCGCGAGGGCCCCCCCCCTCGGCACGCCCTGCATACAGTGCTCACAGATAGTAGTTGCTGATTGTCCCCCCCAACATTTGAGACAAAATGAGGCCCTTGGATTACTGATAGTCCCATCATCACTTCTTGTCCTATCCTGATAAGCTAACCCTAAGAATCTGCCTACATCTACTTGTTATATCCCTTTTCACCACTTAAAAACTTCAATAAAGTGCCTCTTACTCAACGCCTCTCCAGTGAGTGAAATTTCTTGAAAGCATCAGTCTCTTCTAAACCAAGTACAAGTTGTGCATACCACTTTTGTAATCGTGCTCTGCACTGCACTAGCATCCTATATCCATTCTATATTTTTTTATTTTTACAATTTGTGCCTATGCGCCTTGTAGGCGCTATAGCACAAATGACAACGCCCATCACACACAGGGGTTGTGATAATAGCTCTGGAGGTACACTTGAGGGCTGTGATGGTTGGCCCTCGCCCCGTCGTGGTGTCCGCAGGCAGGATTCTATGTGACGTCTGTGATTAGAGGCTCATGCCGCCCCCGTGTCCCTACGATGCAGTCCGCAATCGAAGGTGATATTTATGGGCCAGGGCCAATGTGGGTATTCTTAGGCCACTCAATGGAGCAGAAAGATTGTGGCTTTCGTCGGGATGCGAACTCGGGTCACCGAGGACGCCACTACGGAGACGCTAACCATCGCTGCTAACAACGCCTCCCAAATTGGTGCCATAACTGCAACTGCTGAGTCAAGATTTGGTCCTGGCTAAAGCCAATACAGCTTTAGAATAATTCATCACTTTTACTTTTTAACTCCTGGCAATTCCATCCTATTTACTCCATTA
Source organism: Chionoecetes opilio (assembly GCA_016584305.1). Taxonomy (NCBI): domain Eukaryota; kingdom Metazoa; phylum Arthropoda; class Malacostraca; order Decapoda; family Majidae; genus Chionoecetes; species Chionoecetes opilio. The sequence goes on from JACEEZ010010914.1 coordinate 8,321, forward strand.
CTAGCCGTCAATACATTGTTTTTTTCTTAGGATGGAGATGTGATTTTAGTCCCCAACCCCAAAGCCCACTCACATTTTGATCTTTTTCAATAATACATTGTATAGGCCCTGGTGTAGCTACCTGTTATGATGATTTTCTCAACCACATGCATTAACACTAGCACTTGACAATATCAAATTCCATCAGCCACCAACAACCCACTCGTTTATTTTCATCTAGGTCTCCTTGCAAGAGGCTGTTTATGTCGAATGTGCCTACTAATGCTACCTACCTTATTATCATCACAAACTGACAAATACCACTGCTAATCCCGGCTAAATCATTGGTGTTAATAGAAAAATAGTAATACAGTAAAAGCCTTATAACTCGGCACTGTATAACTCGAAATTTGATATACTTCGGCATGGCAAAGACGAGGTGTGTTTTTTTTATTTTTTTTTTTTTTTATTTTTTTTTTTTATTTTTTTTATATATACCACTTATGCCTGAATAGCGCGTGTAGGCATTGACTCCAGGGGTGGGAGGTAGGGCCCGGGTGGCTCACTTGAAGGCTGTGATGGTTGGTCCTCGCCCGTGGTGTGGCAGGCAGGTTCTTTATAGTGACGCCTGTGATGTAGAGGCTCCCCCGCCCCTATGTCCTCCCTGCACTCGCAGTCCGAAGGTAGAGTTAATGGCAAGGCATAGTGTTGCAGTAATTAAGTGCCTCAAGTGATGTAAATTTAAGTTGTTACAGGTACAGTACTTATAACAATACAGTACACAGTTGTGATTATAAAATGTTAAAGTGATACATTGCTAAAATGCGACACCCCCTAACCATCTTCTACTATGTTACAACAAGGCGTCCCCTCTCCTTGATTACATGCCTGCTTGCTACCCTTTCACTGGGTGTATTTTTAATGTTTTTACGTAATTTTTTTTTTCTTTTTTTTTTCTTTTCTCCATATCAGAGGAGGACATTGCAGTAACTTTTTTCGTCACATTGCAGAACTCGACAAGGGTTCAGAGACCTCCTTCGTGCGAGTTATAAGACTTTTACTGTAGTCCCAAATCCGTCCTAGGAAACAAATGTTATTGAGGCTAGAAATCGAGCAAATAGGGTGTTTCGGATTCATTCAGGAGTATTAAAGTAGAAGTGCTGAGGTTATTTGAAAAGCTTTATTTGGCTCTAGTCAGCCTCACCTAGACTATTGCGGTACAGTTTTGTCCCGTATTACAGGATGGATATAGCCTCATTTAGAATCATGCACAGAAGATTACCAAAATGATACAGGGCTGTGTAACTTTAGTTATGAGAGGAGATTGAAGCTATTAAATTTACACTCCCTCGAGAGGCGTAGAGTAAGGGACGATCTGATAGAAGTTTTAGTGGTTTAAGGACGTCACTTCCGCTTTATGATACAACTTTTTTCCCTAATTGAGTAGTCATGCTTATTTATTTTACTGATTATGTAGTTGTGCACATGATAAAGTAATTATACAGATAAAGCTTCATTAAAATTATATCATAAAACAAAAATTAAAAATAATCATGTTTGAGTTTTTTGTGTGTGATTTGAGTCAATTATTCAGTACCAGTCACTAGCTATTAGGAGTTCTCTGCCTGGTTATTTTTTTTATGTAAAATATTGGGCATAGTGCCAAAATTGGACTGTTTTTTTTCTGGTGTAGGTTCATTGGTTTATGCTTTGCTCGATTTTTTTAATTTTTTTTTCACGTACGTACATAATAACATAAACATCATTATAAAATCAGATATTCAACTTACCAGACTTTTGACCGTCCAGAACTAGACAAGTGTCGCTTCAATACAAAAATGATGCAAATCGGAAAAGAATTGACAGAGAAGTAAAGTTTGAAATGAACATTATCTTAGGCAGAAATGAAACTCCGAAACAGCCGTCAAAGTTTTATCATATATATAGTATATTTTTTTTTTATTATGTTTTCAATGTGTTTTTTTTTCTTCGGAGACAAAAAAAATATAGTAAAACCAAGAAAATAAAAGGGAAAAATTAGTATAAACATGAGCTGCCCCTGACGTCATTTGTAAACAAATCATTGCAGCCTACCTATAGTACTTAAAATATTATTAATAATAGAAAAAAATTCATATACACAATCTTTTGGACGGATGCCAACAACACAAGGCTAATTTTTTCACAAGTTTTCGCAAATTTTCGCTTTTTTTTCCCTCCCATCTAAAGCAGAGTGACGTCCTTAGTAATCGTCCCAGACCATTTATCATTCTGATTTTATGTAGTTAGAGTATAGCCATTATCGAGTGTATCAACATATGTTGTCACTTTTTGCATCCATTCATGCAGCCTTTTTTTTAATATCCGCAATCAAATCTGTAAATTCCCCCGAGCTTCGAAAACGCTGCTGGCAACTGGCAGACGAGGCGCCACGGCTCGTTGATGTCACGGAAGGAAGGCTCATCTTCCCGCGCTGCTGTGTGTGTGGGTTAGTATGTTTGTGTTATGTGTGTGTGTGTAGTAGTGTTTTTGTGTGTGTGTGAGTAGTGTTTGTGTGGTGTGTGTAGTAGTGTTTTGTGTGTGTAGTAGCTGTTTTGTGTGTGTATAGTAATTGTGTGTGTGTGTAGTAGTGTGTGTGTGTGTGTGTGTGTAGTAGTGTTTGTGTGTGGTGTGTGTAGTAGTGTTTGTTGTGGGTGTGCAGTAGTGTTTGTGTTTGTGTGTGTGTAGAAGTGTTGTGTGTGTGTGTAGTAGTGGTTTGTGTGTGTGTGTGTGTAGTATTGTTTGTGTGTGTGTAGTAGTGTGTGTGTGTGTGTATTAGTTGTGTTTGTGTGTGTGTGTAGTAGTTCTTGTGTAATGTGTGTGTGTTTAGTAGTGTTTGTGTGTGTAGTACGTAGTGTTTGTGTGGTGTGTGTAGTACGCAGTGTTTTGTGTGTGTATAGTAGTAGTGTTTGTGTGTTGTAGTAGTGTTTTTGTTTGTTTAGCAGTGTGTGTGTGTGTGTACAGTGGTGGGCAGCGATAAATTTTGCGATAAAGCGATAACGATAACGCGATAAATTTTTCCGCTAAGTGCCTATAACGATAAAGCGATAAATTTCCAAATACCTAAAGCGATAAAGCGATAACCCTGCGATAAATCAAAATACTTATTTTGTTGCTACTTATGCATTTAAAAACTCTTTTTTGTACCACTTAAAACACCATATATTTCTTAATAAAAGACTAAGGACCCGAAATTAACTTTTATTACTTTATAACATCATTAATGAGACAAATTAACAAAACTATCACGCACAAAGCATCAAAAACGACACAATACAACAATTTAAAAACATCTCTCATCCTCCTCAATCCACCCCCCTTGGCACTTGAACTTCTTGCTTGAGGAGGTGGAGGTTTCCCTTCGAAACACCAGGTACTCAAAGTTGTCCTCTACGGAGGCAACGCCCCTCTTTGGCTCAGGACGTCCCCAGCTGTGCTGAATAATCCCGCTCCACTGCTGCTGAGCTTGGATCCATTGTTGTACTTGATGAAGAGGATCACCCACTGGTCCCTATACTTTGCTGGGAAGTGCGACTTCTTAGTGTTGCCTGCACAATTACAAATATTTAATTTATAATGATCGCAATATTACATTTGTTAGGCGCAATATCGCAACATTTTTATCGCAACATTACATTTGCTAGTTGTAAAACAAAGCAATACGTTTTAAGCACAAATAGTCCCTTATTACCTCCTTGCTCCTCTTCCAAGCAAGAAGCTCCTTCTTGATGTCCCTCTTCCGGTCGTCCTCCGGGTCAGCTTGGTTGTGTCACACAGCTCTGCAAATGGGTGCGGCGCTGACCTCCTCATCTCCTCCATTGCCTCCATGGTCCTGTGTTTGTCTCTCTCTTCTGTCCTTGCTGATGAGCGCCTTCATCCTCCTTCAACAATCCTCTGGAAGATTTTCTTCCTTCATGTTGGGGGCCACAGAAGTTTTGAATGTGGTCATGCCATATTGGGGGTGCAGGGCAGATGCCCATCAGCAGGTCCAGGTCTTTGAACATGGCGCTGAACCTGTAAAGCAAAGTATAGTTAAGTTGGTTTAAAAGGTATTAAACTTTTTAGCGCCGCAAAATTTAACCAAGAATTTTTTTTTTTTTTTTAATGTCATAGGTTAGGTTTTTGTACCTGTTGTTAAATCCTCCCTTGTTGCCCTCCTGTGCAGGAGGGCGCGCACCAAGGGCTTTGGCGTAGGTGAGGGCCTGGTCCCCTCGAGCTTCCTCCATATGCGCTCCAGCGCCACTCTCATGAGGGTGGAGGTGGGGCCTCAATACTCCCAGGTAATGCGTTCTCCTCATAGGTAGGCGTCCAGGCCGTTGCGAGTGGCTTCATGACCTTTGCAGTACTCCTGCAGTACCTGATGGCAAAACAAAGTGTCAAAAAAGGCAAAAATGGTAATGCTAAATGCTTAAAGGCAACAACAGAACTGTATCTACTAAAAAAATATAAAAGTTCGCATCTAACTGCTTTGGCGACTTTACCTCTTGTCTGGTCATCGAAGCCTATAGTAGGAGGTCCTGTTTCCTTTGGTGCCACCCTCATTCCCAAAACCTCGTTCACTGCTTCCAGGTGGGCGTCGTCGCCAATTACGCGCTGCAACAGCACACTGCACGGCGTCATACAGTGAGTTCCACCTGTTGGGCACAGTGAGCCACATGAAGGACAAGGAACAAAAAAAAACAAACTACCAAGAATAGTTTTTGGGTCTTGTTACTTGTAAAAATATTTAAATAAAAGTATAAAATATTTAAAATTAATTATCAAAATATTGTAAAATATTTTAACAAAAATGTCTTTGGCTCACCTTGTGGAACACGGTGTTTTGGAAGCTTTTCTCCTAACCCACTTGCTTGATGGTGTTGGCTGATGTGGAGGACTGTCTGTAGGTCCACAGGCCCTGGGCCCTGGGCTAGGGTCTTCCTGAAGGGGGCGGCGGCCTCGCCATAGTTCCAGTGGTGACTTGGGAAGACATCTATGGACGCCGAGCAAGTTTTGGACAGTGGTGCGCGCTGAAATAAAGAAAAGTTTTAGTATTTAAAAAAACAAAAATACATTTCACTGTTTTTGTTAGTAAGCATGACAATCTTAAATCTTAAATAAACTTGCGTTTACTTGCCTGCATCTTTGATGCTTGGGACAGCCTGGTGATGTCCTGCGAACTTGCAGCTGCTGCAGCAAGGGCCATGGTGAACGCTGATATGTCAAGGCCCTCCCTCTCCTGCTCCTCCTGGCCTCTGGGCTGTTGTCCACCTCCTCGACGTCAGGGTTGTTGTGGCGTCCTCCTCTGCCTCGCCAATCCCTGAGGCCATAGTCGCTTGAAGGCCGCGACGTAGTTCGCCCCGTTGTTCCGTGGGTGGTGAGACGAACCTTCCGCAAAAAAAAGGAAGAAAAAAAGAAAGAAGAAAAAAGATGTTGAAGGTCGCGGTTTTGAACCTGGTCCAGCTTGGTGGCCATGATGCCTTGGTCTGGCAGACCTGAAGATTATAAGAGCAACGTAATAACATAGAGTACCATTAACATTCAAGTTTATTATTCAATTATTTATTAATTAAATTAATTAAAAGAGTGGGAGATGCTTCATATAATAAATATAATTAATATTATTATATTTTATTTTTTATTTTAATGTGTTTTTAATAATATAATAAAGTATATTTTTATTAAAATTAGTTCTGATGCAAGTCTCACTTTTATGTTCTAAATTTTGCCTCACCTTGAATCTCCTTGATCGCCAGGGTGGCCATCTCCTGGACAGGTCATGGGGTCGATCCAGTGGACTGTCGACCCAATGACAGGGACCTGGCATATATGTTTTTATGTATGTAATGTATGTCTTTTAAATCAGATACATAGACATACAACATTATTAACATATAATTCCTACATTTTTAAGAATTTTTAAAATGCTTTACCTGTTGTTGGCCGTCCAGCTGTCCCTGTTTCGCAACATGCGGCAGGTCCTGAAATGCTTCTTTATCTCCTCTCTTGCCTCCTCCCCCATGGCCTTGATGTCGCGAGTCAGGGTGCGGCGGCTGGGCCCTGAAACTCAGGCTGGAAGACTTGGAACATCTCCCTGGTGGCTGGTGGGCTGTGATGCTGAGGGGGGATGAGGCACCTCGCTAACCACTTGGTCCTTGCCTCCTTACCCTTACCTGCACCACAAAGGAAAAAATTAAAAGTTACCATGTCTATTAACATTTTGTAAACAAGTGTAGCAATTAAACAGAATTTTAAGGTAAAATGTTCAACTATCAAATAAATTATAAATTTTAATAATGCGTAAATTATAAATTTAGCGCATTATTATTATAGCTTTGGCAAAAATTTTATCGCAGACTTTTTTTTTTATAAAAATCTTTACCTGTGTAAATCTTGTTGCCTGGCCAAAAATTCCTTTAAGGAGAGCGGTGGCGCTGCGGCTCTGGTCATCTCCACTTGGTGCTGAGGCCGTGCCGCTGGTCCTTCTGATGCTGCCTTCAGCTCAGACAAGTCAATAGTGTGCTGAAAGAATAAAGAGTGCTTTAATTACATGAACTAATAGCTTGGCTATGAGCTCATTTTGTTTATCTAGCCATTTGAAAACGGATAGTTTTAAATAGTACCTTGGTCTTGTAGTGCGAGACCAGGTTGCCAGTGTGTTTGTTCCAGAAAGAAACACCCTCCGCGAAGCACTTTTGGCCCTTGGCCTTAAAGTTTGTAGAACCTTGATTGTTCTTTCCCAGACCTTGGAAGAAGTGTCTGGTGGCTTTCTTAGACTTGATCACGTGGGACAAACCTTGTAAAGTTTTGTCAGAGCGGCCATCTTGTCTTTGATGTTCCTGCAGCCCTGGCTCGAAATACTGCAGCCACCCGCAATCACAACGCTACCTGGTCACTGCCTGGGTGCCAGGGCGGCTGTCCCTGGCTCACTGCCCAGGGACATGAAGGGAGCTCGAGCGGGAGATGGTGGGAATGTCCACAGATCCCGAACTCCCGAAATGTTCCGCTCCCTTTCCTGAGTGCACATCACTGCTGCTGGCCTCCAACGCGGAAAAAGTCCTCCACTGTCCTCTTGCCTGACATCTTGACACTCACTAATCACTAAATCACTATCTCGAACAATGAAGCGCGCCCGGCCGCGACACATATTAATAACGCACATATAAAAAAAACGCAAAAACTAACGATTTCCTGAAAGGAAAGTTTAAAACACAAAATCACGCGAAAAAAAAGTTCGTACAACGGGAGGCACGCGCGAGGCGCACCCTCAAAAACCGCAAAAAAATATATAAAAACTAATATATATTCATTAAGATATTTAGTTAAGTATAGCAATATACAAATAAGAATTAAAGTATACTAGTTATAACACACAAAGAAGCTGATCGCTGGGTAGCACAATGAAACACAGAGCTTAGTCAGGATGCGTCCAGTTTGGGGGGCTATTCAAAGAAACTGACAACAGAAGCCGGGCCGCAAGCGCCTGGCCGAATCTGTTTTGCCAGCGTAACAATGAGCCTGTAACCTCCGCCGTAACGGTTTTTTTCGTCTTCTACTTTAATCGCTGGAATTTTTATCGCGGGAATTTGAAGCGATAAATATAAGTCGATAAGTTTTTTCCGGTCTTGCGATAACGATACTGTAAATTTCGGTTAAAGCGTATTATCGCATTATCGCTTTACTTATCTCAACCGCCCACGACTGGTGTGTAGTAGTGTTTGTGTGTGTGTGTGTAAGTAGTGTTTGTGTGTGTGTGTAGTAGTGTTTGTGTGTTTATTTTACCTAGTTGTACCATACAGGAAAAGAGCGAATTGCTTCGTAACTGTCCGTCTCCAAATCACTAATTATCCGGCTTTGCCTTGAAGTCCTGAATACTTCTTGCATTATCACTTTTGCATCAAGGTTTTCCAGGCTTCTATGGCTTCTATATGGGAAGCTGTATTTTTATATCTCTCTTGCATGTTGTCCCTTTGCAATTTCTTCTCCTGACCTCTTGTACTTCTATCGTCCCACACAAACAGAATCTTCTCTGTCAATTTTTTTGCCAGACCCCTTGATGCTCTATACCTGCTATAAATTCTCTCCCTTTCTCTTCTTTCTCAAGAGTTGGGAGTTTTAGTCTTGAAGTCTTTAATCATAGGGTAAATCTCTCAGGCTTGGAGGCCATTTTTTGTGGCTGCTCTTTGTATGCCTCTCAATCTTCCTATATCCTTTCTTTTTATGTGGTGACCAAATCACTGCCGCATATTCCAACCTTGGTCCATCAAAGATGTTATCATTTCTTATCATAGCTGCTTCATCCAGATATTTGAATGCCATTCTTATATTCCTCAGGCAACTGATATGTATCTCCTGTGATCTTGTTTATATGCTTCTCTGTGACAAATTGTCCTTTAATCCATACTCCCAGATCTTTTTCGACCTTTGTTTGATTTCCATTCGTTTCCCTCGAATACTTTCCTCTCTGCTCTTTTGCTACTGCCCATTTTTATCACTTTAACAATTTTTTTGCATTAAACTTCCATTTCGCCTAGTTGACTCCATCTGAAATCTTACTCTAGATCCTTTTGTAAATCCCTAAGCGGGGCCGCCAGGCGCCGGGCCCAACATCTGTTTCCCGCGTAACAATGGCCTGTAACCTCCCGCCGAAACGGTTTTTCCCCTTTTTTCCAAATTTAAAACTTTTGGATTTTCCGGGAAATTTAAAATCGAAAAAAAAAAAAAAAAAAATTTTCCCCCTTAAAAAAAAATTTCCCCCCCGGTAAATTTTCGGTTTTAAAGCGATATTATCGCTTTACCATTATGGGTTTACTTACCCGAAAACCCCCAAAGGGACTGATACTATAAAAATAAAGGGAATGCTTTTACCCTCATGAATTTTTTGTTGCGCGTGTTTTGCGATAAATCCAATAAAAATTTGTGAGGATTAATAAATACAATTTTTAAAACTTTTTAAAATTATTAATCCAAATTTTAATCGGATTGAAAAATTTAAAACTTTTTCCCCACCAAATTTGGGTTATTTTTTTTTAAAAGATTTGTATAATTTAAAAAAATTTCATTAGAAAACCAGTGTTTAGAAACGGGCCGGGGCAAGGGCCGGCAGAAACCCTAACAATAAGCATTGTCCAAATGATAAAGACAGTTTTGGGGAAAAAATTTTGGGCCCACCCCTTTTGATTTCCAGAAAAAGGAGGAAAAAGGGGTTTATAAAAATCCTGAAATTGGGGTTTTCCATCCCGGAAAAAATTTTTTATTGTCGTTATAGTTTCCCTAAAGGGGGCACGCCCCCCGGTGTTTCCCCCCCTTTCCCTAGGCGGGCCCGCCCCACCTTTTCCTTTGTGCTTCCCGGTTTTGCCAAAGATCTTAAAAATTTTTATACTCGGGGGCGTACCGAGGGGGGGGGTGGAAGGGGGCATGCGGCTGGCCCCCCCCCCCCTTTAAAAGGGAAAAAATAAAGTTTAAATTTGATTCCCTTAGTTTTAAAATATATTAAAAATATAATTTTAATAAATTTAATAATTTTAAAAATATATATATATATATATATATATATAGTATATATATAAATAAAATTTTATATAATTTTATATATATATATATATTTATATTTTAAAATTATATTATATATATTAAGATATTAATATATATATATATAAAAATTATATTTTATATATAAAATTATTATTATAAAAATATTTTTAAAATTTTGGGGCCCCCCCTTTTTAAAATTTTTCGGGTACCCCCATTTGCAATAACTGTTTTTTCCCTTCTGTCAATCTTTTAAATAGACCAAGAACATCACGGGGGCTAATACTGACCCTTGGGGGAAACCCCCACTTATCACACTGCACCATTCGGGCCCTTCTGATCTTTTTTACGGTCTCATCTCTTTTTGCTAAAAAAAGGTTTTCCATCAACTTCAGCAAACCCCCCTTTCAATACCCTTACAGTTTAGCTTCCAGAGCAGTTTTTAGGAGGTACCTTGTCAAAGCCTTTTTTAGGTAAAGTAAATATATGAAATACCCCCCCCTTCTTTCCTGTGTCACATCAAAATCACTCTGAGAAAAAAGCTTAAAAAATTTCTTTTGTACAGGGACTTTCCTCCTCTAAACCCAAAAAGGGCCCACTGAAAAAATGTGTTTGCCCTTTTCCCAAAAAATTATTTAAACCCAATCGGGTCCTTCAAAATTTTTTTCACAAAATTTTTGCCACTACACTTGTTAAGAAAAGCCCTGTAATTAGGGGTTTTTCTTTGTCTCCTCCTTTGTGAATTGGCAAAATTGCTTTTTTCCCAATCAAGGGGGGATTTTTGCTCCCCTTGGTAAAATTAAATTTTACCCCTATGAAATTTTCCCTGTATTTGGTTATCCCAACTTTTTCATTATCCAGTGGGGCACTCCATCGGGAAACCCGGGGCTTTCTCACATTTTGACTTTCCATTACCCTTTTTTATTTCTTTTGTCAAATTTTATGTGTTCCATTATTTTCTTTTGTATTATATTTTTCGTTTTAAATTCACTTTCCGTGAAAAATACAGTCTGTAAGCTTTTATTCATCACCCCAGCCTGTTGTAATGCATTCAACACTATGCCTTCCCACCTTCATAATCTATTTTTTTTATCTATTTCCTTTCCCTTTATCTTCATTTTTCCCTTAATGTATCCCATAGAAAAAATTTTGGTTCGTTTTTACATTTTTTATTATATTCCTCTCATAGTTATTTTTTCTCTTCGGATTCTTTTTAAAATTTATTTCTAGTTTTTTTTTACTTCTCCCCAAAAAAGGGTTTATACCCCCTTTTTTTTCCAAATATCCCTGTTTTTTTTTTTTCTAGTCTTGCTAACACCCTTTTCTGTTTAAAACCCCTTTATTTTTTTTTTTTCTCTGATAAAAAACCTTTAAAATAATTATTTATTCCTTTGGTGTAAAATTTGGAGAACTATCCCCTTTTTTTTTGGGGTTTCTCTTTGCTGCTGGGAAATTTCTCCATCTGTCCCCCCGAAAAATTTCTTAATCCCTCAAAGTCTGCTTTTTCCTAATTTTATCTTCCTTCTTGGGTTTTTCTTTCTCCCCCCTTTTTTTGTAAAATTTTTTTTCAAAATTTAAAAAAAACAGGTCGCCCCTTTCCCCAAATGGGCACTGATAATTTAAATTTACTAATTACTTCCCGTTCTTTCGTTTAATTTTAAATGTGGGTTTTTTGTGTTTTTTTTTTGTGGGTGTTTTGGGGTGTGGGGGGTGTTTTTGGGTGTGTGGGGTGTGTGTGTGTGTGGGGGTGTGGTGTGTGTGTGTGTGTGGGTGTGTATTCATTAGTTGTATTTTACAGGGCCAGAGCAAAGTCGGTGGCCCGTCTCCAAATCAACATTTTTTATTTATCCCAGTGCTTGTGTTTGGGCCCCAAAACCAGCACCCCCGGGGAGCAGGTCACAAAAAACCCCCCTAACAACCCCGGGACCCATTTAAATGTGGCTGGACGGGGCTCGGGGCCCTTTAAAAAAACAGCCCAACTGTTTCCGTCCGCCCTGGGACCGAACCCGGGATTTTTGGTTGGAATCGAGCGTTCTTCCCCTACACCACGGAGTACCCTTAGTGTGTGTGTGTGTGTGTGTGTGTGTGTGTATATGTGTGTGTGTGTTTACATCTAATACGCTATAGGAGTAGCCGTGTGTCTGTGTGTGTGTGTGTGTGTGTGTGTCTGTCTGTCTGTCTGTTTTGGGTAGTCGAAACTGTAAATTCTATTTTGATGAGAGTAGGCTCAAAAATTCGCAAATAAATCGTAGGTGGTAAATGGCTTAGTCCCATGTCGATCGAATGATTTTGAAGGGAGGTTTTGGGCTAAAAACACTTTTCAGAGATTAGATTACAGGAATGAACTCTGCGGTAACGTTTTGCCGCATTTCATTAATTCCGTAGACTCATGGACTTACCGTTTGTGTGCGTGTGTGTGTGTGTGTATTTATCTAGTTTTCATCTAGTTTTATTTTACAGGGCCTGAGCAACGCTCGTATGGCCCCGTCTCCATATCAACATTTATATCATTCATCCTTAGTGCTTTTGTGTTGGCCGAAGCCACCACCCCGGGAGGCGGATCACAAACCCCCGGCTAACACCCGGTACCCATTCACTGCTGGGTGGACAGGGGCTCGGGTTTTAAGGAAACAACCCATCTGTTTTCCGCTCCGCCCAGGGATCGAACCCGGGACTTCTCGGTTGTGAACCGAGCGTGCTACCCCTACACTACGGAGTACCCGATGTGTGTGTGTGTGTGTGTGTGTGTGTGTGTGTGTGTGTGTGTGTGTGTGTGTGTGTGCTTGCAGGACAGGCGTGAGGATGGGGTGAGACAGGCGTGGGGCTGGGGTGAGGCAGGCGTAGGGCTGGGGTGAGACAAGCGTGGGGCTGGAGTGAGGCAGGCTACGGTGGTGGTAGGCGGTCTACCCCGAGGGACTTTGACCAGTGACCAACGACAGCAACAACATGATTGGAGTTTGCACTCACATTGTTGTTTAAAATATACTGCTACTACAAACATCAATACATGGGTCCGATAGGGCCCACAAGCACCTGTAGGCAGTGACCTCCAGGGTTCGGATGGTAAGTAGGCCCTGGAGGTTCACTTGAGGGCTGTGATGGTTGGCCCTCGCCCGTGGTGGCGTAGGCAGGATTTTTATAGCGACGCCTGTAATTATAGGCTCATACCGCCCTTCTGTGTCCTCCGATGCACTCACAATCGAAGGTAGAGTTAATGGACAGGACATGTGGGTGTTCTTAGGCCACTCGACGGTGCAGAAATATTTAAAGTGGATTTATGGGTCTCACACGAGTTCGAACTCAGTTCTTCATGAACGCCACTCGGTGACGCTAACCCCTCTGGGACCGCCTCCCCGTGTGTGTCTGTGTGTGTGTGTGTGTGTGTGTGTGTGTGTGTGTGTGTGTGTGTGTGTGTGTGTGTGTGTGTGTGTGTGTGTGCGTGCGTGCGTACGTGCGTGTGTGCGTGTGCATGTGTGTGTGTGTGTGCGTGTGTGTGTCTGTGTGTGTGTGCTTGGGGTCGATATTCTAATATACCCCACGCACGGCCAACTCTACGTTGGCTGTGCTGATGCCGTCGAAGTGTTGAAGCCCCGTGGAATCACACGGAACGTGGTCTACCCCGAGACACTTTGACCAGTGACCAACGACAGCAACAACACGATTGGAGTTTGCACTCACATTGTTGTCTAATATATGCTACTACTACAAACATCAATACATGGGTCCGAAGGGCCCACAAACACTTGTATGTGCCTATGAATCCACCTGCACTGCATACACGTATAATCTAGTAATCAACATTTGCACTGTGTACACATGTACTATTGTTTGATGTGACCTGATGTGCTACAATTTCCTTTTCGTTCATATTTTGGCGTTCTTTCTAGGCAACTTACAGACTTTTTCTTTTTTCCGCAATTGTAAAACGTTCATTGTTCCTATAATTTATCGGGTTATCATAGATATATTTGCATAATCGTAAATTAATTTCAACAATCAAAGAAAACTATAAATAAAATGAGCCACAAACACAATAAGAAGTAGAGGCCGGGGGTGTAGGAACAGCGCTCCCGACCCGGTTTTGCCGGGTGGCCCGACCACGCAGACCCCTCCAATGCCGACGCAGGGGGAGGGGGGTCTGCCTATGACGAGTGCGGGGCATAGCCCTCGGGAATCCCGCACTTTAAATCAAGTGGGAGGGCCCCCTAGCCCATCTTTTTCTTGTGGGAGTGGCCGGGGGGCGGTGAAGTGGCGGCGCCTGCCCGTCGAATCACTCCTGGGATAAGCCTCCGGAGGGTTCTTCGTGTGGGCTCATAGAACGTTCTGAGCCTCTCAGACGATCATCGACACCTCTCCAATCGGGCGAGCTCAGTAGGCTGAGGGTGGATATAGGTGGACTCTCTGAGACAAGGAGGCCTGGCAAAGGCGAGACTAGCGGCTACACCTACTACTGGTTCGGCATGAGCAATGGTCACCGTGTCCGGGGAGTAGGTATAGGCATCTCCAGCAAACTGCAGCCGTCTGTTGTTGAGGTTACTCCGGTTGATGAGCGTATAATGCGGATTTCTTTTTTGTTTTTATACATTTTTTACGCTCAAAGACCGACAGACCGAGTACATGAAATATTGCCTAACATGTACAATTAATTCGTGACACACAAGACACGCCGTCATACATACAGAGATGATGTACATAAAATTATCAGTGCACTTGTGTCTCGCAGGGCACGCTGTTGTATGGAAGAGTAAAGATTAGCACCCACCAAAGTGTACGTACTAATATGACATCCAAATTACTGTCCGTCAGGAGAAGGTCGCACACAGCTATTAAAGGCTGTCCCTGAGGTCCCTGACTGAGGGACACTCAAGGCAGTAGTGCTGAAGACTGTTGACGTTGGGACGGTCACACAGCTTGCAGGAAGAAAAGTTAGGAATGTCCCCCGCCTCAGAGACTTGCCACACAGGTCGGTATCCCAGCCGAAGTCGGGCAGACACTATGTTGTGTTTGCGAGCCATGAGTCCGCGTCGGTGATACTTGCGAGGGGTTAGACGGAAGTGGTTGTAATGCTGTATAGACACACTCTGAGCCCGCTCAGCGTTCGTGCGGTGGAGAAAAGAGCGGCTGAGTGTATTATCTTTTTGAAGCAGAGGTGGGAGGGTGTAGCACCATCAGGCAGAGGCAGGCCGCAGGCAATTTTGGTGAGGAGATCCACCTTGTCGTTGGCTGCTATTCCAACATGGGAAGGAATCCACAAAAATAGTATAGTGAGATAATTGTCACGAGCTGCGACTAACTGAAGCACGATTTGATGAACTAGGCAACGGTGTGTGGGTTGTGGAGATGAGATGGCCTGAAGGGCAGACTGAGAGTCAAACATGACCACACCATTCAGTCGCCTTTGGCAGAGGAGACTGACAGCCAGCAAGAGTCCCTGTAACTCGCAGTAGGTAGAGTTGGACAAGTTGGGTAGTCTGCGGCCAACCCAGCCTTCCTCCGGTGGCGCCACGTCCAGTGAGTAGACAGCGCACCCCGCGCTCCCATCTGGCTGCAGGGAACCGTCGACGTAGAGATGGGGAGCGGCAGGGACGGAGGACGACACTACGGCAATGTGCTCCCTCCAGAGCCAGTTGCTTTTGGAGGAGTGGTGGGTCTGCCTTGGAAGTGGGAGTGAAGGAGACTTGAGGCGGAGGAATCCTCCATGGAGGCGGACTATGATCCATTTCAGCCACGGGAACATCAAGATCAAGTCGCAGCAGGGTGGAGCAGACTGTGTTGACGAGGGTGCGGGCGCCGGGACGAAGTGGAGGTCGGGGTGCGGCAGGGTCAAGCGAGGTTCTCAGGACACGTGAATAATTGTGGAGCAAGATGGGGAGAGAGTGGAGGCACTTGACGCTGAAGGAGGAGACATTGGCGTGTATTCTCTCAACAATAGGGGGGGATCGAGCTCAGCCAACATGTTGACTAATGTGGTTGAGGCAGGACACCCAAGAATGTACCTCATCACTCTGTTCTGAAATTTTTCTAAAGAGTCTAAAGATGTCTTAGAGAGCTGACAGAGGGCAGGGGAGAGGTAGTCTATAACTGACCGTATGAAGGCAATGTAGAAAGTTCTAGCCACAGGAATAAAGATTCGGGCAGCATTGTTTGTGAGCCATTTGAAAGGGATAAAGCGCTGCAGTAGCCGGTGTAGGAGATCTCCGACGATGGGATGAACGCGTTGCCGCGCAGGTATGGCTGGGGTGATCCGCACAGGCGCTCCCGGGTATAAGTATTGCGTGCACAGCGGGATAACAATATTTACTGCAGTGAAAACCGGAAGTGTTCCGGGGTTACGGGGAGAAAAGATTATACTTTTCTCTGGGGAGAGAATGAGGCCACAAGTGGAAGACGACTCGTAGAATGATTGAAGGAAGAGGTGAAGATTTGCAGGAGAGGTGGAATGAACACATATATCATCAGCGTAGCAGGGAACAGTCGTCCAGGAATGTCGAGGAAAAAGAGTTAGTAAGCGGTGCACGAGGACATTAACCCGGGAACTGCGGGAGCAAAGATATTTTAGTGCCACCAGTGCGGGGATGTGAGTAAAACAGTGGCCATTACAGAATTGTATGGAAATTATATCAACGTCAAGGTAGTAAAAATCCGCATCCGGCAATATATCTATTTTTAACCGAAACGTATGGGGTTGTGGTGTGGTTGTGGTCGGGAGTTGAAATATCTGGCGCGAATGGCACCAATCCGCTGGCGAGAGACTGCTAAGGATGGATCGGGGGTGCCACTCCTTGGGATTTTTCCCAAGATTTGAGGATATTATTCAAGTATTTCTCCAGTAGTTTATCTCAAGGTAAGCATAGGTACCATTGTACCGTACCTTGAGATACACTACTGGAGAAATACTTGAATAATCACTCCAAAAGTCCCAAGATAGACAAAAAATATTCAACGCCAGGACCTAAATCCCAAGATCTTGGAAAAAAACCAAGGAGTGGATTTTCTCTGCGTACAGCGTAGTTAGGCAGATCTTTTTTTGGCTCGCCGTTTTATGTAAGCAAGAAGACAAGAAGATAAGAAGATTGTTTTAGCGTGCCGCCCTAGTGCCGCTAACTGAAGAAAAAGAAAGAAGAAAGAAGACGAAGAAGAAGAAGAAGAAGAAGACATCTACTCTACTCAACGCCCAACGCTATACCTTACCTTACCACTTGCCTTACCACCTGCCTCACCACCCTGCCTGTGCCTCGCCCTGCACATTAGCCCCCCACCCCTGAAGGGAGTGCGCCAGCCTTCCGTTTGATTAAAATTCATACCGCATCGTGATACTGTGCTTCTCTCGCTCGTAAAAGTAATTGCATTGGCAGTCCCCACGGCCCAGGGATAGAAACCCGCTGCTGTCGGACGTGCCCTGATGCATTATTCCCCGTCGCCTTACCTCGTCTTCCTTCCTCCCTCCTACTACTGTCTCGAGAAAGTCCACTAGCTAATTTCCTGCCTTTCCCGAAGGTATATCCATGAAAGGAGCCCCTCAGACTTTCCAGTGGTAGGGGATAGCTAGTGGTCCCTTCATTTATTCTATCCCTAATATCACCTTATCTCCTCACATGCTTCTGGCACCATGACGTCCCGCAACCACCTCCCCCCTCTACACTCGCCTCCTCCTCACATCTCACACTTCGCTATACCTTTGACTCCACTACACCACCTGCAGACATAAGCACAGCATTTTTCAACATCACAGAGACCCCTCATGTCAGGTGCTTCTACTCCGGGAAGAAAATCATTGTTCGCCTAGCGGACATTGAAGACTACACCAACCACACTAACATAACGAACACACGGAAACTCATGGACAACGGGTTCCACTTGGTGGAATCCGTGCAAGCCCGGACTGCCAGAAACCATTATGGCCTTCCGGGTCTGTCAAAACTCTCCACAGCCAACCAACACAAGCGCTTATTCAAAGACATAAACACGCGCAACGAGGTAACTGTTGAGGACCTCTACCTGATTCGCAGCTCAAAATTCCCTATCCTAAAAAATTCGCTGCCCACACCCAACGAAGCCAAGAAACTCCTTCAGAGAGGCATTAGGGTAGATTCCATCAAAATACCCTCCTACAACATTGAACCTGAACAATGCAAACCCATACAGCAATGCTTAAAGTGCTACAAATTTGACCACCCCACATACCGCTGTGTAAAATGACCACCCTAGTTTGCTCCAAATGTGCTGCTGATCCACATAAGTGTGCTGCTGATCCACACGCAATGCACGTCAGACGTGCACAAATGTCTAAATTGTGACGGAGCACACACTGCTGTCTCTTCTAGCTGCCCCACAAGAAACTCGCCACAAAAACACAAAACACCCCTGCACCACCCCACATCATATAACCATCAGCCTCACATTCCCTCCCACATTCCTCAACCCCTTCCTACGCTCAGGCGGCAAGACCCTTCCCCCCGCTCCTCAACACCACCCACCACCTCTCTTACCCACACCCCAACCCAACCCATCCTTTCTCCTCTCCGAACCCATGCCCCTTGCCTCGTCCATCATGAGCGCCAAGGTTTTTGCCTGCTCAGCTGCTGCCAATACCCTCAGCAAAGGAGACATTGACATATATTGCAAAATGTTTCCAAAAATCCTAATAGATAACGGCTTACCAAACATACACATCTCAGAGGCCGTTGTCTCACTTGCTCAGCGAGCCAATCTGACTCCACCCTCTGCCTCCAACACTGCAGTCCCGCCAGCCAATGACGCGATGGCATCAACTCCTTCCCACACCGCCACACCCTCCCTCACCAGTCCTTTGAATCCTTTCTCCCCTCCACTTCCCAATCCCCCTCCCCTTCCCCTTCTCCCCAAACTTCCTCTATCCTACCCTCCCTTTCCCAACCCCCTATCCTAACCCAAACCTTCGTTATCAAACACAGACCACTACCTAATCTCACCCCGTCAAAATCCTCCTACACCACCCCCATGGTTTCCACAGCTCCTTCCCATGCTCCCTTGATCCCCTCTCCCTCCTCGTCTGCTGTCGATCTCATCATAGATAGTGAACCTGAGGACACTACCGAAATTCTCACCCCTACCCCCATCCGACCTCCCAACCAACTCCTTGCCTTGCAGTTACCCGTAGCGTAAAAGGCAGACATCATCCATCTTCCTCTTCATAAAAGTCATTCATCTCAACTGCCGTTCGTACTTCACAAACAGACACCTATATATTCACCTCATAGACGAACAAAACCCTGACATACTACTCTTAAATAGCATTGGAGTCACAAGAACACCCATTAAATACTTCGATTACACTACACGCTACACTACAGAAACACAGCCCGACGGCGTTGCTATTCTCATAAAAAACACACTCAGGCATGAGTTTGTCTCCGAGTGGAGGTTCGGGCATTTTCTGGCCGTGAAGCTCACAACATACATGGCCCACTCATGGTAGTTACCACTACACCAAACCCACACACACATCCTGTACGCAGACCTCAATACTCTTTTAACTACAACATCCCAACATATATACTCGCAGCTTCACGCCACACACACAGCCTTCCATCACACCGTAAATAATCCACGCGGCACCCAGCTACTACGTATCAGTACACAGAAACACCTTAGATTCCTAGGCCCAGACTTCCCTACCTCGTTCAATCACAACGGCCGCGGCCGCCCCGACCTCATCTTCACAAACCGTCAAAGCCTGTTTCTCCACCATCACATCTCACCTGGTCCCGTGTGTGGATCTGACCACATCCCTGTCATTCTTTCATATTTCTTCTAATCCCATTTCCATACCCTCCCCACCTAGACACAACTACAGTAAATAGACTGGGACAATTTCACGACCACTATTGAAGAGACTGACTTACGCTACAACTTTGAAGGTAAAACACCTGAGACACTTGACCAACAGGCCGAGAGTAATCCAAGACACTATCCTGGATGCCGCCAACACCCACTCACCACAGTACACCACAACACCTACAGGGACTTCAAGCCCTCACACCGAACACTCAGACTCATCACATGCTACAGACACCGCTACACACACAACCAGCTTCGCGTCCAGAGAGTGCTCTTGGACCTCAACATTCTTCGGAGACACATACTTGCCAGACTACAGGAAGACCAAATGAACACTGGCACAATCTCATACAACGCACCGAATTACACAGAATCACCACTCCTTCCAAATTTGGGCACGAATGCGTTCACTAAAAGGTTCACCATCAACACAACATTTCGAATACTTCCAAATAAACAACAACAAAATTTCAGACCCCTGTGAGGTAGCCGAAGCTTTCAAACAACACTGGGAACACATCTTTCAACACACCCACCTACACAACATCCTCCTGTTATACAACACTTTAATAATATTGAACAACGAATGCGACAGGGACAGAACTGATACAACATGAACCACGAATACTCCACGCAAACCTCCATAATAATCACCTTCACCAACATCTCATTCTACCTTTCACCCCGGACGAGGTGAAAATAGTTCTCCGTCACTCACCGCGACGTGCTCCCGGCCCAACAGGCCTTACCTACCATGCCCTCCGAAAACTCCCTCCCAACGCCATTGAGGCTCTCACAAACCTATACAATGCTTCCCTTGCATGCGGGTACTTCCCCATACCATTCAAGACAGCCAACATACGACTTATACCCAAGCCCTCCAAACCCCCGACAGATCCCTCCAGCTACAGACCCATTAGCTTACTTGACGGACTTGGAAAGACATTTGAACGCTTAATTATTTTACAGACTCAGGTCACATCTAGAGACTGGAAATTACATCCCCCCCCGCACAATTTGGTTTCCGTCCCTACACCTCGACAGAAGACGCTCTAAACACCATTCTGACCTACGTTGACTCTTCCAGATACACAAGAAATAAAACGCTTATCGTGACAAAAGACGTGCAGAAAGCATTTGACACAGTCTGGCACACAGGACTCAAGTACAGATTCTACACGACTTTAACCTACCTAATCCACTCATTAAATTACTTTGCAACTATCTGACTGACAGACAAAGTAGAATCTGCACTTGAAAAAGACATCAGATTTCTTTACCCCACAAGCCGGTGTCCCTCAAGGCTCGGTCTTAGCTCCCCTACTTTATAACATGTATACGCATGACATTCCCGACACTTCTCACCCTGACTCAATGTACATCCAATACGCTGACGACGTGACAGTCCTGACACGCGCAAACGCGCTAGACGCTTTTGACAACCCTCATGCAACGGGAACTAAATGTATTGTCCTTGTGGGAGCTGAAATGGCTAATCCACTCCCATCCTGACAAGACTAAAGCCACTTATTTCAACATAAAAACTAACACCCCCCGCATCCTACTACCATAACTCAATCCTACCCCATCCTGTCCCCATATCCATCACCAAAACCACCACAATCTGGGGCTCAATATCGACAATAACTTTAGATTCAACCAACACATAAAAACAAAACAGGCAATAGCAAAAAAGGCTCTCTCCTCTCTATACGCTTCCGCTCAGCCTCCCTAAAAACTAAAAAACACCTCTACAGCGCATTTATTCTTCTTCTCCTTACTTACTGCCCTATGGCTCTTAAACTCTCTGTATATCAAACACTAAGCTCCTTCAGAGAATACAGAATAGCGCTTTAAGATGGATACATGACACTAATGGTATGAATTCACTACATCAGAATCCCTCCATGTCGCAACTAATCGCCCTCCCCTTAATATCCTATGGCACAATAAAACAATTAAACACTTGAAAAATATCCCCTTATTCGCCCCCAGTTCAAGGATAAACTTACCCGTCTCAGCCGCCGTCGTGCCAACCCCCTAACTCTATCTCTCCTTGACCAAGACATACATATCCTTCCTGAAGCATCCTACATAAATAAAATCCTTCTCCCTCGCCATTGCTCTTACTGAATTTCGGTCTTACATTTCGGTACAGACTGCCGTTAGACACCTACTGCCGGTAACTGGCTAAGCACGCCGTTTCTGAAGGTATCCTCGCTGAGGAACACTTACAACATTATTCGGCCAATCAGAGAGCAGCATCCCAAACCTTGTCCCATGCCTTCATCCCGTGCCTCACAAACTCTCTCAACCTAAACAGCCAATCAGAGCGCACCAAACACCTGGCACATACTCTCTTTGACCCGCCAACAACACAACCACATGTCTTAAAAAAAAAAAAAAAAAAAAAAAAAAAATAATAATAATAAAAAAAAAAAAAAAAAAAAAAAAAATAATAATAAAATACACAAGATCTTCTACCTTCACATAAACAAACACCAAAATGCCTCCTTCCTCTTACCATCACACCTCCTAAGATCACCCTCATAACACCACATAACGATGCAGCCTTTACTTGTCGCACCAGCCCAATTCATGTTTCTGCCTCATGTCCTCGCCTCACGGCACACAGAGTTAAGCCTCTGTGTCTTTCTCTAATACTAATATTATCTTCTCTTCCCCCCTATTACTTGCCCCCTATCCCATCTTCCACTCTATATCTTTTCTATATTATTCGATTCGATTCGTTAGGCAGATGGTGGGGTGTGTTATCGAGGGCTGACATCAAGGCGTATATGTGGCACAGGCTGTAGACTTCTGCGAATGTTGGCGCGGTTTTTGTATGCAATTGAAAATTGCACATCCGGAAGGCTTGCCGCAGTCGCTCAGCAGGCCTTCCGGAACGCTTGCCGCAGCCCACGGATAAAAAGGAACGGACTTAAAACACACACCTTGCGGAGTGCCAAGCTCGAATTCCTTGGAGAGCTACACGCCCCCTTGAAAAACACACGCGAGGTTCTGTTACGGAGGTAACCACGGATCCATAATGTGGGTGAGGGTGAAACACACTCAGTGTTTCATGTCTCTTGTTGCAGTGTGCGCTCCTACCGAGGTGTGTGGAACTGAAGAGAAGGAGATGTTTTACGCCAAACTCGACTCTGAATTAGACCAATGTCCTCTTCAGGACACACTCATTGTCTTGGGCGACTTCAATGCTACTACTGGCACTGTGAGAGATGGCTATGAGTTATGTTTTGGTCCCCATGGCTCCGATACCAGGAACATTAACAGTTATCTCCTACTGAATTTTGCAGGTCCAGAAGGTTGAGAATTGCAGATTCTTGGTATCAGAGACCAGCTGGACATGGTATAGTTATGCCAGAGGGGTAGCTAAGGAGATCGACCACATCCTAGTTAGTACTCGTTTGGAGGATCCTCCAGAACTGCAGGGTTTACCGGAGTGCTGAGTTTTTTAAAGCTGATCGCAACTTATTGTTGCTACACTTAAGCTTCACGTCAAGCTCAGAAGAATCTCAATAGGTAACCATACTGTGTTTTATTTTGAGAAGCTGAAGGACTTGACGTGTGCCCATGAGTACGCGGTGGCAGTCTCAAATCGGTTTGATGTGCTCGGTGCCCTAGGGGACCCTGTATAACTGTGGAATACCTTCAAACGTGACACTCTCCAGGCTGCCAAGACTGTGTATTGGGGAGCGCCCGAGGTCAAGATGTGGTTTTGTCTCGACGGAGACGCTGGAGGATATCGAAGAGAGTCACGCTGCCGGGCTTGCTGGGAACCGGACCAGCAAGCAAAGGGCTCTGTCAGGCAGGACTAGAACCCTCTTGGGGAGAGACGAGGATAGGTATGTCAGGAGTCTCGCTGAGGATGTCGAGGTGCCATTTGAATGCTAATGACCGCCGACCCGCCTACCAGGCCCTGAAAAAGCTCTGTTCCAAGTCTCCATCTCGTGCGAGTGCTATCCGAGCAGCAGATGGGTGCCTCGTGTCGAACATGGATGGGCAGATGGCACGTTGGAATGAGTTTTCTGAGCAGTTGTTCACGGTGGACCCTCCAATTGGGTAGTTCCACACCACTGGATTACGGGCAGTGGATGCCAATCCTCCCATCGATGAAACTGCAGCCTCTCTTGACGAAGTCAGAGAGGCTGTAGCAAAGTTGAGTGGTGGCAAAGCAGCTGGTGTTTGTAAAATCAATGCGGAGCTCCTCAAAGCTTGGGGGGCGGCAATGATCCGCTGGTTGCATGCTGTCCTGACTGCCGTGTGGCAATCAGGTACCATTCTTCCTGACTGTAAAAGGGGGCTGGTCGTCCCTATCTGGTAAGGGAAAGGGGACCATCAGGACTGCAACAATTACCGCGGTATTACATTGTTCAGCGTGCCAGGCAAGGTGCTTGCCCATCTATTGCTGACACGGATCCGCAGCCATCTGCTGAAGCATCAGAGACCTCAGCAGTCTGGGTTCACGCCTGGTAAGTCAACAACGGACCGTTTCCTAGCGCTTCGTGTCCTGGTGGAACGCCGACGTGAGTTTCGACAGGGGATGCTTGCAGCCTATGTTCATCTCAAGAAGGCGTTTGACTCAGTGCATCGTGAGTTACTCTGGGATATTCTGCGACTTCACAGGATTCCTGCAAGGACTATTAGTTTGTTGACTGGTCTGGAACTGACAGTGCTGTGAAGTGTGGGTGAGGTGTATCCAGCTTCTTTCATGTGAATACAGGATTGAGGCAAGGGTGCGTCCTTACCCCATCACTTTTCAACACCTGAATGGATTGTGGACTTGGGCAAAGTTGTAGATCAAGGTGATTGTGGAGCATCCCTCGGAAACACCAAGATCACGGATCTTGTTTTTGCCGATGATGCAGTAATCTTTGCTGAGTCGCTGGAGATCCTGGTGATGGCTCTCGAGGCGCTGCACGAGGAGGCAAAGCCTTTGGGACTTGAGGTCTCATGGCTTAAGACAAAGGTCCAGGTGTTTGGAGGCTATCTAGATGAAGCAATACAGTTTGTTTATGCGTGCGGCGAGGACATTGAGATCTTGGAAAGTTTTACATACCTTAGTAGCGCAGTCCATAATGATGGCAGGTCACGTTAAGAAGTCTTACGGTGGATTGGCATAGCACACGGTGTTATGGACTCGCTCAGGACGAGTATTTGGCGTTGTCGATACCTGTGCAGGAGGACAAAGATCTGGATCTTTAAGTCGCTTTTGATTCCTGTATTACTCTATGGGCGTGATACATGGACACAACATAGCGACTTGAAGAGACGAGATGATAATGTAATGGTATGTAATGGATGGTAAAGAGGCCTTTGGTAATAAGTGTCTTTGCTGATTCATGGAGTATCCCAACCCTGGGATGATTACGTGTCAAAGCAGCGATTGCACCGTGAGACTGAATCGAGGCCTCTTACCTGCATAGTCCGTCAGTGCCAACTATATGGACATGTGGCACACTACCCTGAAACCGATCTTTCCCATCGGGCTGTATCTGTAAGAGACAATCCGGCGTGGAAGAGGCCAAAGGGTCGACCACAAGGCTCGTGGCTGGGGCAAATTGATGTTTCCTGTCAAGAGTTGCTTGGTATGGGAAGGAGCTTGCATGGGGACTCGCGCGTGGTGACCCCCGGGAGTGGCTTCGTAGGGTGGGCGAGGCGACGCGACCCCTGGCGTATGCCCCAATGATTGATAATTGACCTGGTATATGATGATTAGTAGTTCCATAAGAACATACTCCTTTTCAATAGACATCTTGCCGAAAGATTTTTTTTTAAAGACAGGCCAATAGATTCCTAAACTGTTAAAAATCACAATAAACATTATAATACCAAACAAAAAAGGTAAGAAATATCAAAAAATTTGGTCTAAGGTTGCCGAAATGTCACGTGACATTTGGGCAAGAAGACAATTGACACGTCACGAGAGCTCCAACGTTGGTCGTGACGTCATCAGTTGGACACACGCGGGAGGCAAGCGGAGACTATGCATAGGGTGTTTTACCTATAATGACACTAGCAAAGTTAAATGCCAAAGAAAAGGGGAAACAGACATCATTAGTGCTATGTACTAATATGCACCTATACAAGCAGGTCAACCAACACCAGAGAAGATATTCATCTCAATTCTCAAATATTATAAGATAAGCAAGCGATGGTGGTTGGCTTGCCGCTTGTGTTGAGGTGTATGAGGCTCGGCTCGTTTTAAAAAATATTTTTACATTACGTGTCAGTGCAATACCTCTTACAAACATTCTTTATATATGTGTATGTATATGTGGCAATTGTGTAGTTTTTATAGGTGCTTTGCCTTACTGGTCTATTATCCTTTATATACACATCCAACAATCGAAACTTTAAAAAACACACATCTTTATGGATTTAAGAGCCGTTACTCCAGCCAATGGTCAGTCAGTCCGTTAGCGCTCGTAGTGCCGATACTTTTCTGCTTTTATATCTTCTTGCATCTCATTTTGTGACTTGCATGGTAAGTTAGCTCAAAGAATGCCAATGAAAGCTGCAGATACGCCATGGATATCGAAGAAAAAAAATGTAATCAACAATCTTGATCAATAGGTCAGACAGTGTTATAACTTAGAGTGAGGTAGCCGCAGCCCGGTAGTTCAAGCAGAGCAGCAGATGATACATTTTATCTACAAATATGCGAATATTTGGTACAAATTATCGTAATAATCATAATTAAATGTCTACAAGGACAGTACACATGCAGTTGCATTTACATAACTAATAAGAAAACGTTTTGTCATCTGTATACATAATATTATGAGAAGCTGGTTTACAAATTGTGTGGTCAATGATTGGAATGGTCTCAGTCATCAGGTAGTAAGTGCGGAGTCAATAGGGAGTTTTAATAGGATACTAGACAATTTCATGGATGGGGATGAAAGGTGGATGTAGGTAGTGTTAAGTAACAGGAACTACCAACAATTTAGTCAAGTATATAGTCCTACTGTCCTATCACTCAAGTAGTGAAACGAGGTACAACATAAAGTACGAAGTAATTCATTCATGAGTGAGATTATAATGTAAAATTCATTCATTTCACAACTGCACCTTTACCAAGGCGAGAATATCACCTTCCCCACAGGCGACTTAACTCAACGACGTCGACTTCTTCTAAAATATTTCTAACCTAGAATCCCCGTTCTCACCTCGTTTTCGCCACGTGTCTTAATTACTACTGGTTTAAAATATAAGCTACCGTGATTCAGGGAATGAGGCGTGGGGGAAAATTCCTCGTTAAAAGCTTATTGATACTTATATTGTTATTTCCTCTCTTCCCCTTTAATGTATTTCTCGCGTTACTAGCTTCTTCCCCCCCTCAAAAAAAATTTCTTATGCCTCAGTCCTTCATCAGCATCTACCGATTCTAACTAAAAAATAAAAAAAAATTGTCAATCCATCACACAAAATTTCATATAAATTTTCTAGGATTTTCTATCACTCACAAAACAAGAGATTCTCATCCCCCGCACATTCATTCTTCCAACAAATTACAACAAAATTAGCTAGTATGTATTCTTACCTTATCCTTCCCTCACCCAAGTAGATTTGACCAGTGGGAAATACGTGTTAATGTAAATGCCTTCCACTCCCTGTAAAAAGTGAGAACCGTTCTCACTTTTCTTATTTTGTCAAAGGGTCCAGAAGCCCTATAGAGGTCGCGCGACTGGACCGTCCCTCTAGTCCTGCAATGGTATTTTCTTTTACCCCACTAAATCCTGGGCATAGTGTCGTAGGATAAAATCACGACTGGATTTACTCCATAACCCTCAATAATTGGGATAAGGCTCACCTCTTTGCGAGGCATACATACTCCTGCTTCTATTCACCCAACGAGCAAGCTCAGAGCCGAAGCACCTCCTTGTGTCTACGACAACGTAGCTGTTTTAGTGTTCCAGTGCAATCTGTGTGCACCCTCTAATAGCAGGAATTTTTAACCTTTTTAACATTCTTTCTAGGGGACCTTCATCTCTCTCTCTTTCTCTCTCTCAATAAGAAGTGGTGAAAATTAATCCTTCTCTCACGAGAGATTAACACTTCTTTCCATTATAATAAGCACGTATCTCTTCACTGGCCTCCTCTCTCAAGATGGGTGTAGTGTACAAAGTCCTCCTCCATTACTACCAACTCTACCGCAACTTTTCGAAGGTGGCTTATTATACTGCACGACCAGACCCCGTAAAGTTGTCTTACTTGTAGGGCGTCTAGTTCTACATGAGCTGTTACATCTTCTACATGTTACTCTAACAGTAAGGTACGGTACCTAACCTCGACCGCACCTTTTTTTTTTTTTACATGACATCCTGCCCTACATTAGTGTTATAGTGTGGCATACGCGCCCCCTATCCACACACATTCATCATCCTCCACGTTCCACACACTCACTATCCACTTCCACTCGGCGATCGTTCCACACTGCATCCACACTTGGATGTAGTGTCACATCACCCCATCCCACTACCTTCACGCATCCTACCATCACCCATACACACACTGCATACCGACGCGCTACCCACATCACTTTCAATGTTCAACAGCGGGTCGGAGGTGTGCGTATTCATGCCGCACCCTTTCACTACTCAGCTTCGGCTTTTCCCGGCCATCACTAATGTCTTTATCAGCGTCTATGTTAGCATGTGGTAACCCGTGCCTACTGGTAAGTTATTCATCTTCCTCCCCGGTCTGAGCGAACTATCATATCCCTAAACGGTAACTCTGTACACCTATACTCTATACCCACCATACTGTACAGTTATGTGATCACTGGGTTAACTGGCACTTGAAAAAAAAAAAACTAACCAAGGCGTGTCGCACGTGGGTCCGCGCGTATTAACCATCGAATGGTCCCACCGCTGCCTACCCCAAAATGTAATGGTCCTCATTTTCCCATCGACACCTTAGTTACCATTATGTAGTGCACACCTTGGGGAGTGTACTCTAGCAGTCCTGGTTACTCCGCTGCCACCACCCACCATTAAGTGGAAAAAAATATATGATTGAACAAAAATAAAGATTTAAGAAAATATGTATGTGGGAACTGAATGATACCTCGTTTAATATATTGCTGATTATAATATAGTCACTCTTTACTGTACTCACTCCCAACTGGTGTAACATTCATAAGTTATCTTAATATTAAGTCTTCCTTCCCATCCTAGCGATACGCACGCGAAATGCTCAGTCTTATCCCAAATATAAAGTTACTATCTTTGGAAAACTTTCAGTCGCAACTGGTTACCCCTTAACGATACGCACATGTAATGGCTCACGTCGTTATCCTAATATTATGTATAACGTAGTCTAAGTCCCACTCCAACTGTTCCCTATCACTTATTTTTCAATTTTCCTTCTTTTCTCCTTGTCCTCCACGGCTGGCTGTGACATGTTGTGTTGCCCCCTCTGCTCATTTGTGAGCGCTTGGGCCCCCTGGTCCGCCATCAGAATCCTACCTTGGGCCAAACTAAGTACTGCACTTCATTATCTTGGTCACACAAAGAATCACCAGTAAGGCATGTCTACATCTCTAGTTAACAACCTTTCACAACATCCTTTAACCAAGGGCAGAATATCACCTTTCCCACAGACTACTAACTCAACGAACGTCGAGCTGCTTCTAAATTATTCAAAACCTAGTAATCCCCGTTTTCTCACCTCGTTTTCAGCTACGTGGTCTTAATTACTACTGTTTAAAATATAAGCCTAACCATTGATTCAGGAATGAGGCGTGAGGAAATTTCCTCCTCGTTAGCTTAGTGATACTTATGGTGTTATTTTCATCTCTTCCCCTATTAATGTATTTCTCGCGTTACAGTTGCGACTAGGGTAATCTCTATAAGAGAGGGGAACTCCCATTCATAGGGCCCTATGTTAAACGCTACTGGGCCGCCATCCTTGTGCCAATGCCTCTTCGTTCACCCAAACCCGGGGAAGTTCCCTCAGGCCTGACCCAGCAGTATATCTATTATACATGTTAAAGGATAGACTTTTATATTCGGAAATGCTTGGGTCTATAAGATTAACACATAAAACACATTAAAACACTTAAATAAAGGTCATTCTTTCTGAGACTCTGAAGAATATGATGAACTTAACATTCACTTAACAACTCGTCGTCATGTATAACTTTGTGGACAGTTATAAAGATGGCAGATATCATAAAGCAAATTTCAATTAGCTTTCGGCATTGATAGGATTTCCGTTTTCTGATACATAAAGTAGAACCTGCATAAAGTAGCGTTAATACATAATTACCGTGGCGGCCATCTCCTCCTCTCACTCTCTCTCTTCTCCTCTCTCTCTCTCTCTCTCTCTCAATCTGCTCCTCGTCTCTCTCTCTCTCATCTCAAGCTCTCTCTCTCCTCCGTGCAGAGACGAGAGAGAGATGAGTGAAAGGAGATATGAGAGAGAGAGAGAAGAGAGAGAGAGAGACGAGAGAGACAGAGAGAGGAGAGAGAGAGGAGAGGAGTGAGATGAACGAGAGAGGAGAGAGGTAAACAACAGGAAGTCACATCAGAGAGAGAGAAGAGTCCAAAACAAAACTTTCTACTTATATATATTACTATATATAATTATAGTATATGAATATATTATATATATATATATAATTTATTTATTTATTATTTATTTATTCACTTATTTATATTATATATATATATATTAACTATTATATATATAATATATATATATATATATATAATCTATATCATATCATATATATATATATATATATATATATTTATATGATACTATACTATAACAGATAGGCGTACCGAGTGGGGGGGCCATGTCGCGCCATGGGTCCCCCCCCCTTTTGAAAAACAAACAAAATTATACTAAAAATTATTTATTATAAATAAGATAAATATATATATATGCACAGACCACTATATTACAGTGTCTAGGAAGAAATAATAATATATATATTATATATATATATATTATAATTATATTATAATATATATTATATATATAATATATATTATAATATATATATATATGATATATATATATATAGTATAGTATATATATATATAATAGTGTATTATATATATTTAATAAATTTGGCCTCCCCCCTTTTTCAATTTTCTCGGTACAGCCACTGTATTATATTGTATTATTATACTATATATATATATATATATATATATATATACATACTATCATATATTTATATTATATATAGATTAAAGTAGAAAAGTATTTTGGTAACTCACTCTCTCTCTCTCCTCATACTACTCTCTCTCACTCATATCCCTCTCACTCATATCTCTCTCTCTCTCTCTTTTACGGAGAGAGAGAGAGGAAAGAGAGAAGAGAGAGAGGAGAGAGAGAGAGAGAGAGAGAGAGAGAGAGTAGAGAGAGAAGTGAGAGAGAGAGAGAGAGAGCGAGAGAGAGAGAGAGAGAGAGAGAGAGAGAGAAGAGCCTTGAGAGAGAGAGAGAGAGATGAAGAGAGAGAGCGCCACAGTTAATTTATTAGTTAACGCTACTTATGCATATTTCTACTGTATGTATAAGAAAACGATAATCTATCAATGGAAAGCTAATTTAATTCTCTTAATTGATATCTGCCATCTATAAGCTGCCCACAAAGTTAGCATTGCGGCTAGTTTTTAAGTGAATGTAAAGTCTCATATTTCTTCTTAGAGCTCAGAATGACCTTATTTAATGTTTGTACTATGTTTTTATAATAATCTTATAGAACAAGTCATTTCCGAAGCCCTACACCCATTCTAATCCTTATATACATGTATAACCGATGATATACTGTGGGGTCATGCCTTGATCAAACTTCCCCGGGTCTTGGAATTGAAACGAAGAGGCCTTGGCAACCAAGATGGCGCCCACAAATCGAGTTGTCGCTACTCTATATATTAACGGTACTCTAGGATTGGGTAGGAGGTGACGCAGCCCCGTACGAGTTATCATACGTGTCCACGAGACCCAGCCCAGCCGTAGACACATCTTCCTACCTAGTCCTTTTGAGCAAGCGCTACCGAGCGAAATGTTGTGTTACTTAATCTCACCAGTTAATATTAGTCTGATACGGATTTGTAAGGACGGAAGCAGTTCAAAATATTTGAAAAGAAAGCATGTCTGGAGAGGAGGACAGTGACGAAGAAATCACAAATACCACAGCAAGTACTGAGTAAAGGAAAAGTGAGTGATGTTAAAAAAAAATCGCCTTTACAATGACAGTTTATCTGGCCATTGGCTTTACATGACTGGAGAAGAAAACTGTCCACTTCCTTTGTGCATTGCTTGTGGGGAAAAAGCTCGCTAACACAGCTTATGTGGCCCCAAACCAAGTTTAAGCGACACTTAATACTAATCACAGCCACTTGTCAAATAAAACCGTGATTATTTTCGAAGACTCTTGGATTCCAACAGAAACAAAGAAAAGTTTTGAAAAGAAGGTAAACATACAGTGATAATGCCCAAGAAGCAAGCTATTTAGTGGCTGAGCTAGTTGCCAAGAAAATGAAAAGTCACACTATTGCAGGAAGCCTAATAATGCCTGCTGCAAAATAACTGTGAGACTAACATGCTAGGTGAAGATACGAAAGTGAATTAAGCAAGGTTCCTGTTTTCTGATAATACAATTAGTAGGCGTGTGGATGACCTGTCCTAACAATATTTCTGGTATTTTGTATGAAATACTGCAAATAACACTTGCTCTCCAAGCAGATGAGACAACTGATACTAACTGGTAAAGCTCAGCCGTGCATTTGTACGATTGAAAATGAAGGTGAAATAATGGAAAATTATTTTTGCTGTAAAGAACTGCCAGAAAGCTACCAAAGGCCACGACATTTTCAACATATCTTGTCTTCCTTACCCTGGATCTTGTGGTTTGTCATGGAACCGAGGCGTTGGAATCTGCACTGGTGGTGCTCCAATGATTGGCTCAGTACAAGGCTTTGTATCCGCGTGAAAGCAAAAAACCCTGAAGGCATAACAAATCACTGCTTTCTCCACCGAGAACGTTCTGGTTTCCAAAACTATTGGGGATGATTTAAACAAGTCCTTGATATAACTGTAACATGGTCAACTTTATTAAAGCTGCGCCCTCTGAAGTCTCGCATATTTGCAAGGTTGTGTGAAAACATGCAAACAGATCACGATACGTGACGCTTCTCCAGCACCAGATGGCTCGATGGCTTTCCAGAGGTAAAGTTTTGAACAAGGTATTCGAGCTGCGACAGAACTGCTGCTTTTCTTCAAAGAGAATATAATCCAATTCTTTCTGTGAATGTCTGAATCTACAAACTGGCAAATGAAACTAGCATATTAGCAGATATTTATCAGCATTAAATAACTTGAACACCAGCATGCAGGGTGCGAAGGAAAACATTCTGACTTCCACAGACAAACCTCTTGCCTTTAAGAATAAATCAGCTCGGTTTGGAAAAAGGCCCCTTGCAGAGGAAAGCGTCGAAATATTTCCACTCCTACTTCTTCAAGTTCAAACTCAGCTGAAAAAATGATAAAATGTCATTCCATTTAATTACAAGTCATTGGGATCACTGTCAGAAAAAACTTCACTACTTCCCCTCCTTGTCATCAGATACGTATGACGGGTGAGAACCCCTTCACTGAGTTCTCACCAAGTACAGAAAAAACTACTTAGTCTGCAAGAAGAGGAAGAACTGTAGTGACTACAGTGCGATCGAACCTTGAAAAGAAATTTAAGAAGTATCACTTGACAAGTTTTGGATTTTCAGCAAAGCAAGAGTACCCCTGTATCTCAGTAA
>JACEEZ010010914.1:41488-57561 GCA_016584305.1 Chionoecetes opilio
AAGCATTGGATGCTTAAACTCCAGTTTTCAACTTCTTACCTCTGTGAAAAAGGGCTTTCTCATGCCTGACCGTCATTAAAAGCAAATCAAGATATCGTCTCCTGTCTGTCGAGGAAGAACTGCGTGTGTATCTGTCAAAAATTCGGCCAAGAATTTCACAGATACGCAAAGAGAAACAAGCCCAAGTGTCACACTGAAGGTAAGTCATAACATTATTGACTTATTAGTGTGAACTCTCATGAAATGTGATGTAATTGAGGTTTCATATGAATTATATTGCTCAAGAACTTTTCTTAAAAAAATAATATATATATATATATATATATATATATATATATATATATATATATTAGTATACTATACATAGGGGTTCCTTGGAATATGAAAAATTATTACAGGGGTTCCTCCAAGGTGTAAAGGTTGTGAATCACTGGACTAGTGGGAGATGTAAGTAATATCAAGCAACACTGAAAAAAATACGGCGATCAGTGCATGACTCAAGTCACAAGTGTGTTATTATTCACTCTTTGAGGTGGTCATGTTCCTTCTGCCTTGATATCATGTATCGTGTTACAGATTGAAGTGCATCCTCCACCAAACTGTTGATGAAGAATGGTATCATGTTGAGAATAAAAGCGATTTAGAGTAGGCTCACTAAAAATAAATTTTAAAAAAATTGAATAAGTCGTGATTTATTAAGCCATGGAACAATATCCATAGAACTCTATTTATCTTCCCACTGCCGTAGTCTTGATAATTTTCTTATTTGTTCTTGATATCATTTGTTAATATACTGTTACGAAGGTCCTTGTTCGCTGGTACAAGCGAACAAGGGACGTGTCCTTCGTTTGTACCTCTGGGGTCCTCGCTGGCGGGGGTTCGACACACACGGTTCGGGTCGCCACGTCCTTTCCTCCCATTGGCCCTGAGAATGGGGGGGAACCGACGTGGTGATGGCAGTGGCGGCGACTGGAGGGTAGGATCAACACAGCCACGACGGGTGGACAGGCCCTCCCGCAGGATTACCGTGACCACTGCGCCTCGCATTACCCGCCCTGGAAAAAGGCGCGTCTTCCTCTTCTTGTTGGAAGGGGGACGAGAGTGGCCCTGTGTTGGGCACGGCGTGGTCTTCCGGCTCAGTGGCGGCGACTGTGGGGTGGGGTCACGGCTCCAAGGGCGGCGTCCTTACGTGAGACTGACTAGTGTTGTGTTGGGCGAGAGAGACTGCGTAACGCGGGCGAGAGAGACAGTGTTGTGTATCGCAGTCTACACAGTGTGTGTTGGGACACAGTGTTGAGACGGCGAGCGTGTACCCTGTGTTGTGGGGTTAAACTGCGCGTAGTAAGTAAAGGCGCGACTCCACCGAGGCAACACAGGCAACATGTAGCATGCGACTTGACTGGCTTTCAACAAATATGTTGAATGCGGCTTTCAACCAGGAGACATGTTGCCTGCGACAAGGCAACATCGTTGTTGCTTGTAGCATGCTACATCTTATGTTGACTGTTGAATGCCACAAAACCTTTTCCACCAATTCAACAAAAACTAAGCCAGTTGTCAACACGATGTCTCAGCAGACGGTCGCTGCTGCTGCATATCTCAGCAAAAACACAGCAAAAATTGCTGTCGCAAAAAAAAAAACACCGATGGTGGAAGAGAGGACTTTTTATGGGCAGTAACATTGCTCAAAATGATTTTATTGAAAAATTACTGTCCGATGACCAATCACTTTCCAAGAACTTTTCAAGGATGAGTGTGGAAGATTTCAATTACCTTCTCGACAAAGAGAGTCCCAGGACTAGGAAGAGTGACACAAACTACTGGGAAGACGTACCACCTAAAATCAGACTTTTAGTAACATTGCGCTTCCTAGCTACTGGAGAAAGTTATACATCTCTCGTGTACCTCTTCAGAATTTCTGAAACGACTATTTCAAGGACTGTGCCGGAAGTATGCCAAGCAATTATCGAAGCACTACGAGATGTAGTTAAGGTAAGTTTACTATAAGTGTATATAGACTACTACTACTACTATTACCACTATTATAACTACAACAGTAATAATAATAATAATCATAATAATAATTATCTTACTATACTAATAAGAGGGCGGTCTGTCTGTCTGTCCGTCCGTTTACAGTCGCTCAACTCTACGGTCACTGGCTACCAACTTTCAGGGGTCTATGATACGAGGTGATAAAAATTCATAACGAGTGATGTTTATCACATTCATAATTTGTTATCATTTCAATTACACCTCTCTAAATAAAACCATATTATCAACCGGTATATTTATAGTAATATAATAATAATGAGATTGTAACATGCTAATAATAATGACACTAGTAAAATGCATTCAATAAAGTTTTATTCACCTGAACAATTTTTCGGCTAATCCCCGCAGTGCATCTAATTTAGCATGGTGGTTATTCTTGTAATCTGTCAAGCGTATATCCAAAGACTACTGTATACAGTAGTCTTTTACAGTAGTCTTTTTTACAGTAGTCTATAGTAGTCTACTGTATACAGTAGTCTTTGGTATATCCAAAGACTACTTACTGTATACTGGACTTGCTACTCATGCCCACTGATCTACATAACATGGATCGCGGAAGCCTGGCTCAGCACTGGTTCCAACTGTCCGCCATCTTGCCGAAACCAAAACAAAGCCTTGTTTCTGCGGCTCGCGTTGCTGTCTGGTTGTGTTATCGCCTCGTCATGCCAATATATACAATATATTATATACCTGGAAGATCCTGGAGAACCTTGTGCCCAACCCTACTGCCATCAGTGACCTGTCAGCCCAGCATATCAACCCAAGAACTGGTCGCAAGGCAAGGAGGAGAACACTACCATCAGACGCACCAGCCAGGATCAAGACCCTCCTATCAACCAGTCTGCCTCTTATTGGGCCAAACTATTTAACAACCTGCCAGGAAAATTAAGAGACCTCACAGAATGCTCAGTGGAAAAATTCAAACATCATTTGGACAACCACCTACAAACAATCCCGGATGAACCTCCCGTGCCTGGATATACGTCTGTGAGCAGGGCAGACACTAACTCAATATCGGACCAGGTGAACCTGCAACACAGGGACGCTGGGTACGGATGCAGCGGTGGAGCACCACGACTGTGAGGGAGTACCCTCAAGACGGTAAACAAGTAACACCCCACACACACACACGCACGCACCCACCACACACACACACACACACACGCACCACCCACACACACACACACACACACACAACCACACACCACACACACACACACACACACACGCACCCACCACACACACACACACACACGCACCCACCACACACACACACACACACACGCACCCACCACACACACACACACACACACGCACCCACCACACACACACACACACACACACGCACCCACCACACACACACACACACCACCACGCAACCCAACCACACACAACACACGCACCCAACACACAACACACCACCCACACCACGCACCCACCACACACACACACGCACCCACCCACCACACACACACACACACGCACCCACCCACCACACACACACAACAACGCACCCACCCACCACACACCCACACACCCCACACCCACACCACCAGAACACACACACCCACACCCACACCCGACACCACAAACACCACACCACCTTCCCCACCCACCCATCCACTCTTAATCCATCTACCCACTCCAGTCATCCCACCTACTAGTTAAAAAACAATATAGGTGGATATGGTATACTTTTTTTTATATAAGTAGATATAATATAAGTATATTTTTTTATACTTTTTAACATTAGTGGGGAACGGAAGCAACCTGAGTGCGGTTATGATACAAATGATCATAGCGCTTCCTAATAAGCGGTGCTTGTTCTAATGGAGATAGCCTTTATTTTTGCGAGGAAAAAAAGAAAAAAAGTATACCTTGTGGTTAAAGTTAGGTTAGTTTTCCATTACAACCTATAAGGTTAGGTTAGGTTTTCATTACAACCTATAAGGTTAGGTTAGGTTTTCATTAAAACCTTTAAGGTTAGGTTAGGTTTCATTAAAACCTTTAAGGTTAGGTTAGGTTTCATTAAAACCTTTAAGGTTAGGTTAGGTTTCATTAAAAACCTTTAAGGTTAGGTTAGGTTTCATTAAAACCTTTAAGGTTAGGTTAGGTTTCATTAAAACCTTTAAAGTAATCGTCCAGACCATTTCATCATTCCTGATTTAATGCAATCAAATCATAGCCATTAACGAGTATATCAACAATACGTCGTCACTTTTTTGTATCCAGTCAGCAGCCGTTTTAAATAATCCGCAATCAAAATCTGCAATTCCCCGAGTTTTCAAAACACACTCAAGGTTTGCAGACGCTCAGCTCAGGCTCGGTGACGCAGCATCAGGGAGGCTCATCTTCCCGCGCTTGATCAGAGAGGCACGTAAAACACAGAGATAATATAGTACTTGAAGATATTTGGGTGTTTCTGATAGATTTGTTTTGCTATATGCCACATGCATGCATCCTTTATGGGTGCAGCAAGACAGCTGTGCTTTCGAGAAAAGTTTGCACACGGAAAGGAGTGGCGTGTGTAGGAGTGGAGTGGCGGAGTGGCGTGTGGTGATTCACGCCTATAGTGTGTTGGGGCGAACAGTGTGTTGAGAAACGGTGTGTAGTGAGGGTAGCGATGGACCACCACGACTGTGAGGCTTTGCCTCTTAACAAGACCAAGTAAACCAAGTAAACCAGTTGTGGAGTGGGCGTGGGGCGTGCCCTGTGGTGGTGTGGCTGTCACACTTTCTGCCTTCCCGCCCGCATATTTTCCAACTCTTTGCTGTAGTTAATGCTAGTATGTGGTTTCCGAGGAATTACGTTTGACTGTAGCTCAAAACTAACCATAGGATTTTCTCGAAGTACCTTCATTGTGATTCCCACACACACATGGTTTAACTTTTATTTACCAATCCATGTTTGGGAGAAGTGCCATGTCCTCCTGCTGAACCTCAGGCTCTGCTAACACCTGTTCATCCACCTCGTACTCGGGCTCAAACATATAGGATCCCATGACAATCTGAGGTTCGTTTTCCTCATAGTATACGCGACCAGCGTCATTTCTTTCGGTGTCAGATTGAGCATCGTACTCTAGATCTGGTCCACAAGCGACAGATTCACTGTCTGACACCGAAGTACAATCGCTCATCATAACATTTGCCGACAGGTGTCAGACAGAGTGTCTGCGGGCGTCCCTGTTCTGACGTCATCAATAACAGTCTTAGCCCTGTTGGAGGGAAGATTTTTTTTTTCGCGCGCTTTTTACAAAAGTCGTGTTTTTACGGAAATATGGCCTGGAAATCAATTATTTTTGGTGGATTAGGTGTTTTGAATGTACATTCAACATAATTCGGCAAAAAAATTTGGGTCTGGACGACTACTTTAAGGTTAGCTAGGTTAGGTTTCATTAAAATCTATAAGGTTAGGTTAGGTTTCATGTACGAAAGAGTTTTCATGTTTCATGTAGGTTTTATGTACGAAAATACTCAAAATCAGTGTACGAAACTAACTACTTTCAATTCAATATACCTAATTAAGAAAGGTTTTTTGATTAGGCCAAAGGTTTTTGATTCATTTAAACTTCCTGTAATCCCCGAGAGTAGCTTCTATGGACCACTGTGGCTCGCGCCGTACCCGTGGCCGCGGCGGTACGGGGCTGACGCCGTTATAGTGACGACGAACTACGCGTTTCGCTCTTTCGGTCAGACATACACACACACACTCGGGGGCTAACACTGCACTCTTAGCCTCTCTCGCTTTACCACATACACCACACCTGTCACTACACACCTGTACGACCTCGCAACACACCTGTCACTACACACCTGTACGGCCTCGCAAGACACCTGTCACTACACACCTGTACGGCCTCGCAACACACCTGTCACTACACACCTGTACGGCCTCGCAACACACCTGTCACTATACACCTGTACGGCCTCGCAACACACCTGTACGACCTCGCAACACACCTGTACGGCCTCGCAAGACACCTGTCACTACACACCTGTACGGCCTCGCAACACACCTGTTGTCTGTGTATCACCGTAAATAATGACTTGGAAGGTTTCGACGATGCACTAGGTTGGAAGTTTAGTAGTAGTAGTAGTAGGTGTTAATAGTAGTTGTAGGTGGTAATAGTAGTAGTAGGTGGTAATAGTAGTAGTAGGTGGTAATAGTAGTAGTAGTAGGTGGTAATATACCCAGCTAACCATCACCGGCAGGCCGACGTAGGCCGTAGAGCGGCGAACGGCGGCCGCCGGCGGCAAATTTACCTCCGTCAGCCCTCCGGAGGCCCACTGGTGTATTTTCAGACGGGATAATTTACTATGTTGAAAATTAATGTACAGAATTTCAAGAATTGAATATTTCTATGTGTAAACATTTGAAACAACTGTTATATGATTATCTTGCTGTAGTATTACATCAGTAGTGACAAGCAGTGGCAACTTGACGTCAATCCCCCCGAGGCCCGCTGGGCGCTGGTACGTATTTGTAAGTGGAAAATATTCATTTCATATTATATATATTAACTCAGTAATATACATAGTATCTCAATATCGGTACCATCACTATTATTAGGCCTGTTCAAGCTATTAAAAATTGTTATAAAAGTTTTTATAATAGTTTATAGAAATTATCATATTTCAGTTTATTTCAAATATTTCCAGCTTTATCAGGAACACCGAGAGATACATAGAAATAAAGATGAGATACGTACATAGGAAGGAGTTTACATGGAAAAAGGTTATCAGTTAGTCTGTGTGTGTATAGCTAGTATCATAAAAATAACACTTGATTAACCGCGGCGAAGATTATTACGGAATAACACAGGGTCATATTTTCCCTTATTTCAATAACTTCCAACATATTATCAACACATATTAATACTCAACGGCACACCTAATAAGGAATATGTAGATGATGGAGTTAACATATGAATAATATCATGATTTAGAATAGAATATTATTTGAAATCTTTTCCCAGCTATCAATGTACTAAACTGCCAGACGTACGATAGCCATTACAAACGGTTTAAAACTCACAAAAGGCCAAAAATTGTCACCCTTAACCAGTCGATAACATAATGACAACTTAGTTATAACATGTTTTTCGCTCCATCATTATATCGAAATAGACTGAATAATATAAATAATTGCAGTACGACACGTTTTTTTTAGGAATTCCTTGACGGCGCCTGGCGCTGTGTCTGAGTGAAAAATAATCAGTTTACTTGGAAAACGCACGAGTGGGTGGATGTTTGTTATGTTGTTCGTCGCAACCTATATCCTTCTACATGGCTGTTCACGCCGTTCAGTGTTCCACGTACACCCAGCATGTAAACTCAATAACGAAAATGTTTTTGTACATATGAAATGAACAATGTCCGTAGCAATTATGATCCTAGCAATCTCTTTTTCATCGTATTACTGGATAACGACACAGGAATATTTCTGGTTAAATTTTCTAAGCATATTGCATTATATAGGATGTTTTTTATAAGTGTTGAACAGCCCATTAGTCTATTATCGGCTAATGGGTTGTGCAACACCCCTTAAAACATTACTATATCTGCAATATACTTAGAAAGTATAACCATAAATATTCCTCAATCAGTTAATATAACAGCGGCAAATGGTCATATGCCCTACGGCGGGCCGCTGGGAGCGGCCCGCCGGTGAGCCTCTGAGCAAATTCCCAGCGGCCCTACGTCGTACACTTCCGTCGGGCCGCCGATAAGACATACGGAGGGCCTCCGGAGGCCCTCCGTCTTTGTGTTTGCTGGGTAGGCTATCACATGCCAACACCCAGCCACTGCCTGGGCCGGCCCATGTATTTGTTTTGGTTATGACAAGATGGCGGCTGGTGACTTCAGTATCTCGGCCACAGCTAGCCCAGATCCGCGATCCATGTTATATAGATCAGTGCTCATGCCCCGCGCCAGCCCGCCCATGACCAGTGGAGGCCAGTTTTGCGATTCCTGACATTTTCGAACATCACTCCCATCTCCCTTCCTATGGTTTATCAGTATAAATGATATACCGTTATCTTTGTAAATGTTTGCTCTATAATATTATTAAATAAAAAACAGTAAAATACACTAAAGAAATGTCATTATGAGAGAGTGAAGAAATATGCATGAACTCAATATTCACTTAAACTCTTCGCCATTTAATAGTTTGCGAGAAAACTTTTTACATGAAGCATTGCAATATAAGCGGATTGTCATTAGCTTTCCATTGATATATTTAGTTTTCTAATAAATTAATTAGAACCATGCATAAATTAGCATTAACTAAAAATATAACATTATCAATCGGATCGGCAAGTAAAAAGGTGTTCCATGAATACAGTAGACTATGGTTTATCAGTATAAATAATACACTGCTATCTTCGTAAATGTTTGTTCTATAATATTACCAATAAAAACTGAAATACACTAAAGAAATGCCATTATGAGACTGAAGAAATATGCATGAATTTAATAATATTCTCTTACTCTTCGCCATTTAATATTTTGCGTAAAAACTTTTACATGAACCATATCAATAAACGCGGAATTTTACTAGCTTTCCATTGATATATTTAGTTTCTGATAAATGAATTAGAACTATGCATGAATTAACGTTAACTAAAACAATTACATCATTAATCGGGTAATTTTCCCGATTGATGAGGTTATTTATTTAGTTAACGCTAAATTTATGAATAGTACTAATTGATTTATAAGAAAGCGAAATCTATCAATGGAAAGCTAATAAAATTCCGCTTTTATTGATATTTTTCATGTAAAATGTTTATTCGCAAACTAAAATGGCAAGATTTTAAGTAAATTTTAAGTTCAGCTATTTCTTCACTCTTCTAAATCATTTTTTTAGTGTTTTTACTTTTTTTTTTTGATAATATTATAAAAACAAACTTTTACAAAGATAAGGGTATATCTTTATACTGATAAATCTGGGAAAAGGGAGATGGGAGTGATTTTCAAAAATGTCGGAATCGAAAAAGGGGCCTCTTTTGGGAAATGGCCCAAACTATACAAGTCCATATACAGTAGTCTTTGTATATCCCATGGATAAAAACCGCAATTTTCCTATATTCTTGCTTTAAAAATTCTACGGTTTTTTTTTGAGACCAATTTTTCTTGTTGCTTTCACATCAAACCCTTTTCGCGACTGGTGGGAAGGCGTTCAACACTAGGCAACAGGCTAAAATCTTGTCGCATGCGTCGGGTTTATACGGCAACATTTGCCCCCTGTGAACTGGTTAAACCACTTGGCGTATACGACAATTCCATGCCAAAATTTCCCAAAAATGTTGCCTCGGGGGAAATCGCGCCTTAATCGCGGGTGAGAGAGACAGTAAATTTTTTTCCCGTCCCTTTGTAAATATTTACAGTGGTAGTGTAAAAAAAAGCCGGCACATCAAAAAAGGGGTTTCCCTGCAGCCTTCCCGTCTCCCCCCTACCCCCGGCCGTAAGTGTGTGACGAGGGGAGGGGGGGTGGTACCACCCCATCGTTTCGTAACAATACCAAACCCACCTTTTAAAAAATTTCCAGTTTTTGTTTGAAAGAACTAGATTTAGGAGTATATGTATCAGAAATTATTTCAATTGCCCCATGGGAAATGGTTTAAAAGCCAGAATTAGAAATCTACACCATGAAACAGGTTAAAATTTGTCAGGGCTCGAGGATGACCAAAAACCAAACGGAAAATATTCCGCAGGAGTTGGCGGTCCCAACCACCCGGACATCGCACCCATCAATTTTTTTTTTTTAACCTAAATACTCAACAAAACCAATCCAAATCTACCCAAAAGTTTAAACAAAAACCAAAAACCAAAACCTTAACATAAAAAAATCAACCTAACCAAAACAAAAACGCAACCAAACTCCCCAATTTTGGGAAAAAGGCGATGACTTCGGGGTCGTTTTCAGAGACACCGACTTTTTTTTCCCTGGTTTTCATAGGTGCTTTTTTAATGGAGATGTTTTTTTTGCGCAAACCCAAATTTTAAAAAAAAAAAAATCATCCCCAAAATTTTTTTTTTTTTTTTTTTTTTTTACTTTTGTGCCTATAGCGGCCTGTAGGCAGTGGTGCCCCGGGGCTGGAGGTGGGCTCTGGGGGTTTTATTGGGGCTGTGAGGTTTGGTCCTGCCCGTGGGGGCGCAGCAGGATTTTTTAGTGACCCTGTAGGGCTCATGCCGCCCCCCTGTGTCTTCCCGAAGCACTCTCAATCAAAGGTAAAGTTGGGGGGCGGGACATGTGGGTGTTCTTACCCCACTCGACGGTGCAAAAAGGTTTTTTTTCTTTGGGGATCGAACCGGGTCCCGAGAAGCCAGTCGGAAC
The DNA here is from genome assembly GCA_016584305.1 of Chionoecetes opilio. Lineage (NCBI taxonomy): Eukaryota > Metazoa > Arthropoda > Malacostraca > Decapoda > Majidae > Chionoecetes > Chionoecetes opilio. Next base: position 51,881 of record JACEEZ010010914.1, read on the forward strand.
GCAAACCCAACCCGCTACCGCCCCCGGTATGGTACCTTTTTCCATTAAACACTGTATCTCCATCAAAAAAAAGTATTTAAAATTTGGGCGGGAAAAATCTGTCGGCATAAGGTTTTAATAAACAAACCCAAACCCTTTTTTAAGTTTTAATAAAACCCAAACCAAACCGGAAAATCTTAAAAACAAGGTCCCACCTAAGCTACAAAAATTTTGGGCTCTACGTATTATACTTCTGTCTTTAAGACATTTTTTATATTTTAACGAGGCCGTCCTTATTTTGCTCATGGCCGATTTTAAAATTTCAGCGATCCAAAAGCTATATTTTTTAGTTATGGTTGCGGGGCCCCGGGAAATGCCAGTAAAGATGCTCGTAGCCGAAACGCCGTGTGAAACGCCGATTTTTTTTCAAAAAACCAAAAAATGCCGGAAAAATGCCGTGTGCCGCCCTTGGGTTGGTTAGGGGAGGGGGGTTGGTTAGGGTTGGGTTTTGCACACACAAGGGGCTCGAAGAGGGGTCGGGTTTGGTCGAGAGTTTTTTCATCTTTAGAATAAAGGCTCAAACCCCTTCTTCTTCCATAGCCAAAAGCTTTGGGGGCATGGGGGAAAACCCGGTTTTTGGTCGGGGAGCCACACAAAGGGGAAAAATTGCCCCCATCAAAAAAAAATCCCTTTAAAATAGGGGAAATTCCCATTTTAGACTTTATCGGGGAAATTTTTCCCTTCATGTGTGCCCCCACAAAAGGGCCCTCATAAGGGAAAAATGGCTCCCCAAAAACCCAAAAATAGGGGAAAATTTTACTAGTCTAGACTTTAAAGGGAAATATTTACCCGATAAAGTTCATGAATAGGGAAATCCCTAGTTTTTGGGGTTTTTTGTGGGGGGCCCAAATTTCCCTTTGTGTGTGCTCCCCCACCCAAAAAACCCCCTTTCCCACCCTGTCCCCCAAACTTGTTGGGTATAGAAGAAAAAGAAGAGGGGGGGCCTTTTTTCTTAAGATTTCCCCCCAACCTTTCCACAAAATATATTAACCCAACCTTATGGTTTTATTAAAAACCTATAACCTGACAAAAATTTTCTCGACCAAGTTTTTATGTTTTTGATGGAGATATGTTTTTAATGGAAACGGTACCATAAAAATTTGGGGATTTTTTTTTTTTAAAAAAGTGGGTTTTCGCAAAAAAAAACTATCTCCGGTAATAAAGGACAGAGTTTCCGGTTGTTTTTAGAGAAAACCCACTATTTTTTCTTTGGGCCCACTATAGGTCTTTCTCAATGGGGATGGTTTTATTTTTCCAAAAAAAAAAAAAAAAAATAATAATAAAAAAAATGAACTTACCAACCCTTTTAGGTTTTAATGAAACCTAACCTAACTGTAATGGTTTTTTAAGAAACTTGAACCCAACCTTTAGGGTTTTTAAAGAACCTAACCCAACCCTTTTAGGTTTTAATGAAAACCAAACCTTAACCCAAAGTATACATTTTTTTAATCTTTTTTTTTATGGGTTTTCGCAAAATAAAACTATCTCCATTAGAAACAAGCACCTATTGTAGGCCAAAAAAAATAGTCCGGGTCCTGAAAACGACCGCGAAACTCTGTCCTTATAACCCTATCTCCATTAGAAAAAGATCTATTGTAGGCCAGGAAAAATATCCTGTCTCTGAAAACACCGAAGTCTCGTCCATTTTTAACCCGTAGTCCTTGACTATCTCTGCTAGGGGAAAGGGGCGTCATTGGTTGGGGATGGGCCGTCCGGCACTCCTTGCTCTCCGCCCACAAAATCGGCATGGGAAAATTCCCCCCGCAGGCATAGGGCATTTTCCTTGCTTGAAAGAGCGGCCAAGGATGAAAATCTCTCCTGAAAAAATTATCTTTCCTCGTCGATAGAGCAAGACCCTTTAAATTAAAAGTTTGTCTTTTGGAAACCCAACGTTGATATCTTTTCAATTACCTTATAGATGAATTCATTCTTTTTAGTCTTTCAGCAATTATTATCATAGAAATATTAATCTTGTGTTTTCGATATTTTTATACCTTTCTGATGACTCTTAGTAGTGATATTTCATGAAATCCAATTGGACTTTTGCTAAATGTAGCGCTCAGCGCTTCGTCCTAAGCCACCGTCTTAGGACGCGTCTGATTTTTCCTCGAACCTTTGGGACGCAGGGTTAGGACGAATCCTAAATCTCTATAAGTATGGCCCAGGGGTCTCCATTTGGCCCCATAGTTTCCCCTTCGTCAGCGACTCCCACTGCCGGCAGCCCACGCGCGCGTCTTCCCCTCCCCAGTCTCTCTTCTGACTGTCCGGGAAGTAGGGCTGGGCGAGATTCGATTACTATACTCGATTACCACGGATCCGCCAGGGCTAGCGTACTCGAGTCCCGCGCTAGACGATTACTCAGGAGAATGAATGTATTTTATAATCAATATGCTGCGTAAGATCACTTACTTTAAACATTATCTTCATAAAACACTTGGCAAAGCACAAATGACTTGAAATAAAGCCAAATTGAGAAGTAATATATGTAAATTTTAACAGATGTTTTCCTTCTGGCGGGGCGACCGTAGGCAATATTTTTGATGCTTCCACAGTCTCCAGGTTTCTTCGAATATGATTATTCCCTTATTGTGACCTGATAATACTGATACTAATACGTTATACGATTATATATACTATTTCGCACTGGCCAAGGGGAAAAAAATTTAATAGTGGTCAACAATGTACGAGAAGTTGTAATCTTATGCCATGAGATTCGTCTGGCCGCCTCACGAGTCCCAGTAATCGTCTGGGGCCCCCTCACGAGTCCCAGTAATCGTCTGGCTGCTTGACGAGTCCCAGTAATCGTCTGGCCGCTTGACGAATCCCTTACTCGTCTGGCCGCCTGACGAATTCCCGTAATCGTTCCTGCTCGCCGAGTCCCCGCGCGGTGCGCCTGTCCTTGAGTAATCGTGTGGTTGCTTGACGAATCCCATACTCGTCTGAGCGCTTGACGAATCCAGTATATCGTCTGGCCGCCTGACGAATCCAGTAAAAACGTCACGCTGTCCGCATTAGTCCCTGCGTTTTTTTTTTTTCATTCATTTTTCGCTTTACTCATTTATACATAGGCTATATATATATATATATATATAATATATATATAATATATATAGTATATTATGTATATATTTGATATATATATATATAATAGTATTTTATATATTTTATTTATTTATATATATAATATATTATATATATATATATATATAGTAACTATTATATAATATATATATATAAAATATATAAAATATATATCATGTATACTATATATATTTTTAAATTTATTTTAAAATAATATATATATATATATATATATATATATATATATATTTTATTATAAAATATAATATATATATTTTATATATATATATATTTATATATATATAGTATTACTATATAAAATATATATATATACACACACACGAGTAATCGAGTCCGGATTCGAATCCTACGAATCCGCAAGACCAAGTAATCGGATTCGCGAATATTTAAATTTTCGAATCTTGCCCAGCTCTACCGGGAAGCATATTCACCAACTGTAACCTGCAGGGGCCTCCGATTTCAAGTGTGGGAAATTCTGGAGTTTTAAGGCAGACCTTAAGAAAACGAGCGCGGGAGCAAACACCGTATGGTGTGGAAGTAATTTGCTTTTACTCTGTCCTACGTAAATATAGCCTGGGTTCTTATATGTTTATTTGTTGTGTATTTACATATATTGTTAAGATAATAGCAGCAAACGGGCGCAAAAGGCGTAAAATAATATTTACGGGGATAAATAAGCTGAGAACGGCCCTCCTGAGACCTCACTCCTCTCCAAACTCCCCAAAAGTTAGTGGCATAAACCGTTGTGTAGAGACAGAATAGCAGAGAGAGAAAAAAAAGCAAGAACATATTTTCAAGAAACTGCCCTGAAGCTTTGTATTGCACCGGGGCTTATCAAAAAATGACCTCACTTTCTGCCCCAAACGGCCCTTTCCCTCTCTCTCTCTCTCTCTCTCTCTCTCCCCTCTCTCTCCCCAATATATATGTAATTTAAGTCTCAATGCCATTGTCCAAGTTAGTGACTGAACGCTGTGTAGACACGCAGATCGCAATGGTTTGGAATAGACATTTTATACCCGTGCTCACTTTATTTATCCCTGTAAATATTTGTTACGCCCTTTTCAAAAAAAAACTATTCTCCTTTGGGGAAAATAATATATAAATAAAAAGTATTATATTGCACATGGAAAGAGTATAATTCTAATTATTAACAGAATTTCACGAATGTATGGAAATACAATTTTTCAACATTTTTGGGCTGCAAATAAACCAAACTCTGGCTTGATTTGGTTTTAAAGACATTTTATAATGAAACTATTGACCCTGACGAAAATCGACACAAATAAATTATGTCCAGCTTAACGAGATCTATCCTAGTGATCTACTGTTCTTTCTTAGCAAAACAAGTATTTGAGATATAATAAGTTTTTTGACCTTTACAAAACTTAGACTTATTGGATTATTTATTGATGAAATTTTAATCTGTTTATACCAGAGTAACCACAGTCACCGGCTGAATCGTTTAACTCTATACCCTTTTCGCCTAGCTGCTACGGTTCTTTTAATATACATGAACATTGTTTTTTTACGGCAATTTCCAAGGATTTGCCTTCCAAAATTTGGCCAATTTTTTTTTGGCCCAGATTTTGATGACACTTGGTTTTCCCATTAGCTTTCGTACGTGCTGATCACGAATCTGGACTTAGTTTTCGATATATTGTTTTTGAAATTTCTATATTTAGCCGTTCTAAGCATATTGTTGCAAACCCGCCCTCCCACGCCCCCCAACTGACTTGCCTCTCTTACTGGGCTGGCCTTCAGACGCGTGGAAAAGATCGGGCTCAGTCCGGTTATGTGTCTAATCGGGGCCAGACGCAATGAATCCCCTAAGGCCTTGAGCACGGGCCCCTCACACGGGCCATCCCCCACCACGGCACACACATAGGCAGGCACATGCGGAGTACACACTCCCTATCCTTTCCAGACTTAATTGTACTAGGTAAACCTACAGGAACAACCTCACGCTCCCCCGTGAGACACAACAGCCCCTCCTCATAGGGCCCCATCACTTGCCGACCGTCGCAGCCCCAAATGCTCCCTCCACTGCAACTACAGTCACTGTTTGCACCTTATAACTACCAAGTCACCACGCTCAACACACTATGCCACCGGATGGTGGGAAAAAGGCGACACTGGTTACCCTCACGGCCTCCACCCCACGCGCGCCCCCCATTCACCAAACCACGGCCACAGCTACCTATTTCACCCAAGCTCAGGGGACTATTCCTCCACCCTTCTTGCCTGTGAACCACCACTAGCCCTACCGTAACCCTGTTTCCTGGCGACGCGTCGTATCCTTCGGGTGGTTTCCTGCCGGAGGGTACTTTCCAGTCTTATGCCTCGCCTCCTTGGGTCCCAAAGTGGTCTCCTCCCTTTCCTCCTCTTCTGGCCACAACAACCATCACCATCCCTCAACCTCAACCTGAGCACGAGTTGTTGCGCGTTCGTAACACTGCCCTCCCGTCACAAAAACTGGCCGACCTCGGCCAGCCAAAACTAAAAAGAAACAGATAGAAAAATCATAATACAAAGGGTTTCCA
>JACEEZ010010914.1:58576-77547 GCA_016584305.1 Chionoecetes opilio
AAACCCTTTGAACCTAAGGGTTAAGTTTCTTGACGTCTCGCCGATGTATCTAGCGTTACAGCTCGAACATTCAAATTCATAAATTATATTGGAGATAAGAGTTTTAGGTATAGGATCTTTATATTTGAAATGTGTTCTTAAAGTAAATGGATTAGTGAAAACAAATTTAAATTTTGAGTTAGGAAAGTGTAACTTGAGTAGATCATTGAGTTTTTTACGAATGATATAACTAGATGGCCATAAAATGGAAGTTTAATATAATGTGTGTCTAATATAGGTGCGGGTTGATTCGACTTAGGGTTGAACTTTTCATCTAAGAAACTATTTATCTATTTTTTATTTTTTTATTTTTTTTTTAGAAAATTGATAGAAAAAACAATTTCTAGTTTCTTAGATGAAAAGTTCAACCCTAAGTCGAATCAACCCGCACCTATATTAGACACACATTATATTAAACTTCCATTTTATGGCCATCTTAGTTATATCATTCGTATCCTAAATCGTATTCGTATACCTAAAACTCTTATCTCCAATATAATTTATGAATTTGAATGTTCGAGCTGTAAGGCTCGATACATCGGCGAGACGTCAAGAAACTTAACCCTTAGGTTCACAGAACGTAAAGGTGTTTCTGCTCATACTGGCCGAGTTATTTCTACCCCTTCTCAATCTGCTATTCGCTCACACTCCCATGCTCTTGATCACCCATTCTCTCATAATGATTTTAGAATCCTATCAAAGGCAAACTTCTCTAGTGACACTAAATTATTAGAATCCATACACATCAAGCACTTGTCCCCTGATCTTAATAATCAAGTCACTTCATACCAATTACATATACTCCAATGATTATCACACTGTTTCGATCGTCCGACTCTCGTTTCGATCGCTCCATACGAACCGAAATGCTACCTGTAAAATTATTGTTCATTCAGTCCTCTGCCAACCTAGACAGCATACACACCAAGGTTTGTTAAGTATAAATTGTGTTTTTAGTTTTTAGATACTATAGGATTATTTTATTGCTTTAAATTTTTAGATGTTTGCTTTTAGCAGTTTTTTAGTATTTTAACTCATATAAACTATTTTAGCCTGATGATGGCCAAGTGCCATTGGCGAAACGTTGCACGCACATAAAGAACCCCAAGAATGACGAGTGTCTTTGCCACCCTGAAAAATCATGATGTATCAACCTAAGAATATCAACTATATTATATAATAATTATATATAATATATAATATATATATATATATATATAATATATATATATATATATATATATATTATATATATATATATATATAATTTTATATTATATATAATATATATATATATTATATATATATAATATATATATGTATCTATATATATATATATATATATATACTTATATATATATATATATATATATATATATATATATAATATATATTATATAATGAAAATTTGATAGTGGTAATGAGTTCAAAGCATAGGCTAAACAAAAAAGAATACATAAAAATGTAAACTTTAGGAGTGTGAAAATATTTTTGAGGATTTGTTAATTTAAAAAAATGTTCTTAATTTATGAAAATTAAAGCCCTATTATAATTTTGTTTTCAAAAAATGTGTAAATAGGCTTACAAATGGTTTCGATTCTTTGTGAGTAATTTGTGTTGTGTTGCACCAGTCCATGTGTTTAGGTTTAAGGGCCATTGAATAAAAAATAAAAATTACGTTCATCCGTGGTGTACTCCGTGGTGCAGGGGAAGCACGCTCGATTCACACGAGAAGTCCCAGGTTCGATCCCCGGGCGGAGCGGAATCAGTTGGGCTGTTTCCTTAAAACCCGAGCCCGTGTCCACCCAGCAGTGATTGGGTACCGGGTGTTAGCCGGGGTTTGTAACCCGCCTCCCGGGATGCTGGCTTCGGCCAACACTATAAGCACTAGCAGGCAGCTCTCCTAGGGGTATTTGTGAGAGAGCTGTCTGGTTACAGTGGAGATCCATCTCAGCTGCGTCGATACGACAAAATTATTCAAACATCAAACATCATCCATTTGTTTTTTGTATCAAATTATCTTATTGTTTTGCATTTTGGCAGGGAGGAACTGGAAGCAGAACAAGTTGCCTTGGTTTCTCTTCTAAGCCAGGTTTTAGATAAGAGTCAACGCTTCTTGGGAATAATGAACAAAACAGTGCCAGATACTCGGGCACTCCATTCACTGGACTCCATCTGCAAGCAGGTTGCCGTCCACATTGCTATGAAGAAATTCCCCCTCCATAAAGTCTCACCAAATGACTTGTGCTCCCTCAAAGAGCTCAGGAACATAAATGCTTATACAATGTCCTTAGAGAGTGAAATTTACAAAGAAATTTCTGTGTTGAAAATTTAGCAAACAGACCTTTTGTAGAGAAATCATGCAAATAGGGTTGATGTGTTTATCTAAGCTGTTCTCAGTGGATCAGTTCAGTTCATGAGGTCACATGGTCGATAAAGATGTTCACATAATCCATAAGACATATATGTTTGTTGCTTTGATCCGTCAGGCTGTGGTTCAGGTATTGTATATAGTTGTAAAAGAAAATATTGGATGGTACTACTGTCAATCCTTTATTGTTGGATTAAATATTTTGCTTTTTTTTTCTGTAAAGACAAATGCATTTCTATTCATTTACCTGTTTGCATGATTTGTTCACTTCTCATTATTTCTTTTTCTTTGAGTAATACAAAAAAATTTATCACACACACACATACACACATACACATAAAAAGAAGGATATAAGGAAGATTGAGAGAATACAAAGAGCAGCCACAAAAATGGCTCCAAGCCAATGGCCTGAAGATTTACCATATGAGGAAAAACTTTCAAGACTAAAAACTCCCAACTCTTGAGAAAAGAGAGAAGGGGAGATTTTATAGCAGTGTATCAATGGGTCTGGAAAAGTTGATAGAGAAGATCTGTTTGTGTGGGACGATACAAGTACAAGAGGTCATGAGAAGAAATTGAAAAGGACAACATGCAAGAGGGACATAAAAAAATACAGCTTCCCGTATAGAAGCATAGAAGCCTGGAAAAACCTTGATGCAAAAGTGATTAATGCAAGAAGTATTCAGGACTTCAAAGGCATGCTGGATAATAGTAGATTTGGAGACGGGACAGTACGAGCATAGCTCTTTTCCTGTATGTTACAACTAGGTAAATACAACTAGACAACTAGGCAACTAGGTAAATACATACACATACAAACATACCCTTCCGTGTGGCTCAGTTGGTTAGGGCGCCCGGCATCATTCTGTGGTCAGGCGTTCGATCCCCGACCCCGCTCATTCCCGGGGAATTTTCCACTGTGAAATTCGGGTGGTTACTGTCCCCCTTGAGCAAGGGGATGGGGCTGTGTGGTGTGTGAGGTCCCAGCATTGCCCAAAGATCGGTAATAATGAGCTCCAAGCTCGCACTGAAAGGGTGAAACTGGCGATCATGAGCCAGCTCGCGTGGACAAGACCATGCATGGTGAATAACACACGATCAAGATTGTGGCATACGTAAAAACGCGGGAAACACTATGGCTGTTCTGATTTTTTTTTTTCCTTGGGGCCCCTATAGTGCCTTTGGGCTATTATTTTATTTTCCTTTGAGGGCTCAGGTGATTGGCCCTGCACGTTCTGGAGGGCTGTGATGGTTGGCCCTCGCCGTGGTGGCCAGGCCGGATTTTCATAGTGACACCTGTTGGTCTTAGATAAAGGTCCTTTTTTTCTATGATGGTCCTCAGTTAGACTCATGTTGCCATCTGGTATTCCCTTCACCGCACTTGTAGTCGCAGTCGAAAGAACTGGTATGAAACATGCGGAGGGTGTCTACGGCCACCTCGACGATGAGTTTTACAGTTGCCCCTTTGGGTGGGATTTGAACTCGGGACCTCGTGTTCACCTACCCTCTTGTCTCTTGTCCCCCCGCGTTAGAGAAGGTTGAACGAGTTGCCCCCGGCAGGATTCAAAACTGGGGACATCGAGCTCACCACCCCCAAAGATTCTAACCACTCGGCCACCGCCTCCCCCGAACATGTCCATATCAATGGGGTTATCACATATCAGTGTGTATCATATATCGAATGATCCATATCAGTTGATGAAGGGAGATTCTACCTGTTTTTGTTAGTGGGAAATGGTATATTAATACACAAGGGGTCCCATCTACATTCTTACCAAGTTATGTGCATGTATTTGTTTTCTAAGTACACATATATTTTTTTAAATTTAATAAAATAGATAAAAAATTGCGACCGCGGCAACTCCAAGATGCAGACGATGCAACAATTTCACCTAATAAATCCGAAATTATTGAAGTTTTATTATTTTTTGTGCTTTTAACAATAATAGGGGCATATTTGGAAGTATCTGACAAGATTTTCCTCAGCTTGGCAGGCTTTGGTGGGATGCCAGCAGGAGATCAAATCATTATTTGGTATGACACAGGGGAAACAGAGTAAAGTCGCATTTTCATGCTTCTTACCGCGTTTTAACCAGGCTGTGACAATGGGTGGTGTAAAGAAACATAACCAGCAGCGACGCCCCAAAAACATGCAGGGTGCCCGGGAAGCAAAAATAAAGACGAAACAAACAGAAAGGAGTTGCAACGAGCTGTGTCACCCAGCCACACCGTTCACCACCTTGCAAAACAACCTCCAAAATAATCAAACACAACACCTGGAGAGTAGAGACAGAAAACGAGAGATTCTGCGCAGGAAGAGAATGAGGTAGAGGAAGGCGGTGGAGGGCGGTGACTACGCTACTAGGGATTTTAAATGTTAAATGAATGTTAAACTAAATTAAATGTTAAACTTATGCGCGGCCATTTTTAAACCGTCTTTCTCAAAACTTGTTTTTTATACTTTAAAGTATCGTTCAGACCATTTCATCATTCCTGATTTAATGCAGTTAAAATATAGCCATGATCGAGTATATCAACAATATGTTAATTTTTGTCACTTTTTGCATCCAGTCACCCGTTTTTAATGATCCGCATTCAAAATCTGAAAAATTCCTCGAGCTCTCAAAAACACAACTGTTGACCAGCAGACGACGCGCCATGGCTTGTTAACGTCACAGCAGGAAGCCTCCCAGCCCTGCCTGATACAGATACACGGTGACTCAGAAAAAAACAGTACTTGAAGAATTTTGGGTGTTTCTGATAGATTTGTTTTGCGATATGGCATATACTTGCATCCTTCAGGGTACAAGCAAGAAAGCTGTACCTTTCCAGAGAGCTTAGCACCCATTTCCGACCTATTTGGCCAGGTTATGTGTGTGCAGCGCCGGTAAGAGGCGGGTGAGAGCCACGCGGTGTGAGACACATTGTCTTGCCGTGCGGCTCTCACCCGCCTCTTACTGGCGTGCACACACATAACCTGGCCAAATAGGTCGGAAATGGGTGCTAAGCTCTCTGAAAAGGTACAGCTTTCCTGCTGTACCCATGAAGGATGCAAGTATATGCCATATCGCAAAAAAAAACCTATCAGAAACACCCAAAATTCTTCAAGTATGTACTATGTTTTTTTCTGAGTCTCCGTGTATACTGTATCAGGCAGCGCTGGGAGGCTTCCTGCTGTGACGTCACCAGCATGTTTCCCGCCACGGCTGGCATGAGGCTGTTGTTTTTCCCGCGCTTTTTACAAAAGTCATGTTTTTAGGGAAATAAGGCGTGGAAATGAATAATTTTTTGTGGATTAGGTATTTTGAATGAACATTCAACATAATTATGCAAAGAAAAAATGGGTCTGGACGATTACTTTAAGGTAGCGTTTCTCCCTTATTTTGTGTGATAGTTTGATGATTTTTGTTTTGTTTTCAAGACTATTTCTTGCTCTTTTTTGTTATTTTTACCAAATAAAGATATTGTTTATTGATAATTTTCTTCTTCTTTTTTCCTCCAAAATGAACAACTTTGGAGTTTATGCTTTGTAAAAAATTCATATATATTTTCAGAGGAGAGCTACAAGAAATTGAGAAAATAAAAATTGTTGCACAAAGGTATTCTTTCATTAGAAAACAAAAGAAAACACTATCTTAACTTCCTACAACAAACGCTCATTTGAATTTATACTAAATTTGGGGGTATTTATCTCTGCTAAAATATAATTTTCAAGGGGTTAGTGTAATATCTTTACAAATCACAATTCATTAGCAAGGGTTCCTGCACATACTTTTACTTAGCCATTGCATGAATTCTGATGTCACACCTAAGAGTAAATGCAAAGGACGCACCCTTTTAGGGAGCATCTAATGGAAATTAATATATCCATTATTTCTTACCCAATCAAGCTGAAATTTTTACACATAATAGATATTAAAATTTACATTATTTTGTTCAATAGTTTTGTATCTCCAAAATCTATGGTTTCGAGTTAAAAGCCATTTTGTAGGTTTTCCACCGTATATTTAAATCGGATCTTCTACACAGAAAATGATCTTACGATATTTTCCTTGACATGGTAGGCAGGCAAGACATTATGCTACATTCCCATGCCAGGAATTATAGATAGGATGTTAACTAATTGTTAGGGATTTTTTTTAATACATTGTTTTTTTCGACACTTTTTCCTAATGATTCTTCAATTAAATAATAGGATTTTCAGTTAGAGCAATAATTTGGCATGCAATTATTTCCATTTATTCCTCTATTGAACAAAGAAAACAGATCGTTTATTGGTTGGTAACTTTTTGAGAAGATCTCATTTAAAGTAGATTTTTGGTTCTGAGAAAAAACGTGTTTAAAGTTTTGCTTACCTTTACTTACACACTAACAAGTTATAAAAAAAACCATCATTATGAAACAATGTAGAAATTTATCATAGAACATAATTAAGAATGTAACATACTCAAAAAACGAAATTATTAGTAAATACTGTAGTGCAGGTGGTTGAGGGAGGAATCTATAAGACCACCTTGTACGCCCCGGCCTGGTACGAAGAACTTTCCTCCTTGCCCTCTTCCTTCCAGTCCTGCTTTGTTTGTCGCTATCCTCTGCTCTTCTCTTCTTCATGATGTTCATTGGTGTCTGGTGTCTCTATCATCTCTTTTCTCTTGGGAGAGGCGGTGTAGGCAGATGTTGCCAAACCTCCACCTTCTTCTTACACTTGCCACAGATCATATTGATGAACAGATTGCGCAGCTGTGTACTGTTAATAAATACATTCAAGGATGACACCTTCTCTGGAGATGGAGATGAAGATGGGAGAGGTAGTGCTGGACGTGGCTTGGGGTGCCAAGAGGTGCTTGGACTGGTGCAGTCTTGTGTGGCTTGTAAGGGGCTTAAAGTGCATGCCACGGCGGGCGGGTGCGGTGACCACCAACCCTCCTTACATTCTGCTGCTTTTATTCTTCTCTGTAGCTGTGTCTGTCATGCTGCTATGCATATTCTTGTCTTCTGCGTGCCTTCTTACTTTTCGCCATTGTGAACCTCTGAACTGCAGATCAAGAAGCCTACGGTATATCTATGTCATGGCGGAGAGGTAACTGATCCGCTCAGTAGCTGTTCAAAGATACACACTCTGGTTTCCTTGCCAAACATACATTTTCAATGCAAAAAACCCCATGTTTCTAGCTTTTAGAGGACCCAGATTACCATTACTAATATGGGGGGCTAACCACGGGACCTTTAATTCTGGCCCGCAGACCTTTAAATGACGGCCCTCGACATTTAAATTGGTGGGACGAGTTGCCCCTGGCGATGTTCTAATAGTCCAGCAGCCATGCAGGGGGGAACCTTGGAATTTGTGGTGCATAATTGTTCTCTGCAATTTTGATCACTGGGGTGATTAATAAGTCCGTCGGGGTGCAATTATGGTACCTTGAGCATTTTGAGAAATTCAAGATGGCGGCTAATATACATAATACACCAACGTGTAATCGTTTTATATTGATAACTTCCTTAATATTTCACTTACAACAGTCTTTTTGGGTGTCAAAACCATAGGTTTTTGTGGTCAAGGAATCCAATAACACCAATGAAATTACAATAGACACTTTTATTTATACGGTCTGAAAAATAGACTGTCGTTAATTAAACTAATAATACATAACAAAAAATAGGATTAAACCATCCAATTAGACTGGGAAAAAGTACAATAACAATATTTCTGAATCCCCAAATCTAGATGGCGCAAAAATGGGTAGCGTATACATTAACAATTTACAGAGAATAATCAGCTTTATATCCACAGAATTTATGAATCCAAGGGATTAAGCTAATCTATTCTCACTAGAACATAAAAAAAATACACAAGTGTTTTAAAGGGGCGATTCCACCGAGGCAACATTTTGGCAACATGTGGCATGCTACATTGTCGCAACCCCAAGTGTGTTTCAACCAGTTCAACAGAAGGCAACATGTAGCATTCGCCTGTGTGGCATGCGACAGGTGGAACATGTTGCCGTATAACCTGACGCATGCGACAAGATTTAGCCTTTGCCTGTGTTGAACGCCTTCCCACCAGTCGCGGAAAGGATTCGATGTTGAAAGCAACAAGAAGAATTGGTCTCAAAAAAAAAAACGTAGAATTTATAGAAGAATATAGGAAACTTGCGGTTCTATCCAGGGGATATCCCAAAAGACTATTTATGTATATACTGGACTTGCTACTCAGTTTGGGCTTTTTCCAATAGAGGCCAGTTTTTGCGATTCCTGACATTTTCGAACATCACTCCCTCTCCCTTCCTATGGTTTTATCAGTAAAAATTATATACCGTATCTTCGTAAATGTTTGTTCTATAATATTATCAAATAAAAACAGTAAAATACACTAAAAAAAAATGTCATTATGATAGAGTGAAGAATATGCATGAACTTAATATTCACTTAAACTCTTCCCCATTTAATAGTTGCGAGTAAACATTTTACATGAAACATATCAATAAAAGCAGAATTTTATTAGCTTTCCATTGATATATTTCGCTTTCTTATAAATCAATTAGTACTATTCATAAATTAGCGTTTAACTAAATAAAAACCTCATCAATCGGGAAAATTAACCCGATTGATGATGTAATTGTTTTAGTTAAACATTAATAAAGCATAGTTCTAATTCATTTATTAGAAAACTGAATATATCAATGAAAGATTTAAAAAAATTCCGCTTTTATTGGGTATGTTTCATGTAAAAGTTTTTACGGCAAAATATTAAATGGCGAAGAGTTAAGTGAATATTATTAAGTTCATGCATATTTCTTCAGTCTCATAATGGCATTTCCTTTTAGTGTATTTCACAGTTTTTTATTTGGTAATATTATAGAACAATCATTTACGAAGATAGCAGTGTATTATTTATACTGATAAACCCTAGTCTACTATATTCATGGAACACCTTTTTACTTGCCGATCCGATTGATAATGTTATATTTTGAGTTAACGCTAATTTATGCATGGGTTCAATTAATTTATCAGAAAACTAAATATATCAATGGAAAGCTAATGACAATCCGCTTATATTGCAATGCTTCATGTAAAAAGTTTTCTCGCAAACTATTAAATGGCGAAGAGTTTAAAGTGAATATGAGTTCATGCATATTTCTTCACTCTCTCATAATGACATTTCATTAGTGTATTTTACTGTTTTTTATTTGATAATATTATAAGCAAACATTTACAAAGATAACGGTATATCATTTATACTGATAAACCATAGGAAGGGAGATGGGAGTGATGTTCGAAAATGTCAGGAATCGCAAAAAATGGCCTCCACTGGTCATGGGCGGGCTGGCGCAGGGGGACGAGTAGCAAGTCCAGTATACAGTATCTTTGGGTATACCAAAGACTACTGTATACAGTAGACTATGTAAAAAAGACTACTGTAAAAGACTACTGTATACAGTAGTCTTTGGATATACGCTTGACAGATTACAAGAATAACCATGCTAAAAATAGATGCACTGCGGGGATTAGCCGAGGAAAATTGTTCAGGTGAATAAACTTTATTGAATGTTTTTACTAGTGTCATTATTATTAACATGTTACAATCTCATTATTATTATTATTACTATAAATATACCGTTGATAATATGGTTTTTTTAGAGAGGGGTAACTGAAATGACAACAAAATTATGAATGTGATAAACATCACTCGTTATTAATTTTTATCACCTCGTATCATAGACCCCTGAAAGTTGGTAGCGGTGACCGTAGAGTTGAGTGACTGTGACGGACGGACAGACAGACAGACCGCCCTCTTATTTTTATCAATCAATCAATCATTGGGGGCATACGCCGGGGGGCGCGTCGCCTCGCCCACCCTACGACGCCACTCCCGGGGGTCACCACGCGCGAGTTTTCCCCGCAGGCTCCTTTCCCCTACCAAGCAGCTCTCGACAAGAAACACAACTTGCCCCAGCCACGAGCCTTGTGGGTGCCCCCTTGGTCTCCTCCACGCCGATTGTCTCTTACAGATACAACCCGATGGGAAGGATCGGTTTCAGGGTAGCGTGCCACATGCCCATATAGCCGAAGTTGGCGCTGACGGACTATGCAGGTAATAGGCCTCGATTCAGTCTCACGGTGCAAACTCTGATTTGACACGTAATCATCCCAGCGATACCCATGATTCTGCGAAGACACTTATTACCAAAGGCATTGATTTCGTCTCTTCAAGTCACTATTAAGTGTCCATGTCTCACAACCATATAGTAAGACAGGGATCACAAGCGACTTGAAGATCCGGATCTTTGTCCTCCTGCACAGGTACCGAAAAACACCAAATACTCCCGCTGAGCGAGTCCATAACACCGTGGGCTATGCCAATCCGCCGTAAGGCTTCTTGACGTGACCCGCCGCCCTTATGGACTGCGCTACCAAGGTATGTAAAACTTTTCCAAGATCTCAATGTCCTCGCCACACCAATTGAACAGACTGCACTGCTTCATCTTAAAGTCTCCAAACACCTGGACCTTGGTTTTGAGCCAGGAGACCGCAAGTCCCAAAGGCTTTGCCTCCTCGTGCAGCGCCTCGAGACCCAATCCCCAGGACCTCCAGCGATCAGCAAAGATTACTGCATCATCGGCAAAAACAAGATCCAGTGATCTTGGTGTTGCCGAAGGATGCTCCACAGTCAAATTTGATCTAAAACCTTGCCAATACCCAGTCCATACAAGCGTTGAAAAGTGATGGGGCAAAAGGGCGCACCCTTGCCTCACTCCTGTATTCACAGGAAAGAAGCTGGATACACCTGCCCCCACACTTCACAGCACTCTCCAGTCCCCGAATACAGACCAGTTATCAAAACCAATAGTCCTTGCCTAATCCTAATCCCTCGAAGTCGCAGAAGATCCCAGAGTGACTACGATGCACTGAGTCAAACGCCTTTTTGAGATCAACATAGGCTGCCCAAACATCCCCTGTCGAAACTCACATCGGCGTTCCACCAGGAAAACTATTATATTATTATAGTATAGATAATTATTATTTTTTATTTTTATTATTTTTATAAATGTTGTAGTAATAATAGTGGTAAAAGTATAGTAGTAGTCTATATACACTTATAGTAAACTTACCTTAACTACATCCGTAGTGCTTCGATATCACTGGCCAACAAAGTTTTTCATCAGAGATAATTTTGTGTGGCTTGGATAGCATTTTTGACGCTGATTCCAAAACTGCAATTGGATTTTCTCTAGCACGTATAGTTTTTATTATAAGGCACATATGTAAATACACAGATTTAACCTTTTTTGTATAGGCAAAGTATACTTTTTTCAACATTTTTATTGGGTTTATCTTATGTATTTCTTATTTTTTACGGGTAATATATGGCAAAAATTATAATGTTTTAAATTTGATAGGGTTTATCTTGTTTTAGTCTTGTCTATTCTGGTCTATGTATTAATTTACTATTTATTTTATCTGTTTATTTCTCTATTTATTTCAGGCTTTCTTATCGTACGTCTGGCAACATGCGCAATTGTACCTCCCGTCTCTGAGAACAGCGTGCACGTTCTGCCTCTGGCTACTGTTGTGTGAAGTGCTGTGCTGATGGTAATTCGTTTCGAATCATTTGCTCAAATCAACAGCATGCCTCGAGAATGTAAGAATCACCCAGGCAAGTTTTGTTATGTATGTGGTAATTTCACAAAAAAAACTACAAGGGACGAAACTATTACAACCGACCTTAAAAAAATATACAAGCTATACTTTGATTGCCACCTAGGTGACCAAGATAAGCCATGGGCGCCACATCAAATTTGTTCTCTTGTTCAAACGGATTACGCGATTGGGTGAGCAAAAAGAAAGCTTCAATGCCGTTTGCCATACCCATGATATGGAGGGAGTCGAGAGATCATCATGAAGACGGGTTATTTTTGTAGTGTAAACATAATGGGGTTTTCTACAAAGAAACAAAAAAAAGATTGTTTATCCAACCATGGATTCAGCACGTAGACCAGTGCACATGGTGAAGAATGCCCATTCCAATTCCCCCAGGTGGGTGTAGTTTCCCTATCGAAGATGACATGGATGGTGATGAAGGTGAAATTTGGTGGCGTTCCCGGACCGTCTGCGATCCAAAAGCTATTCACCCAAGGACATTTAAATGATCTTGTTAGAGACTTGTCAATGTCTAAAGAGAAAGCAGAGCTTCTAGCCTCAAGACAAACAGGAGAACAATTTACTTGAAAAAAATGTTCGTGTCAGTTACTACCGGAAAGCGGAACTTTAATTTAGCAACATTCTTTACAGTAGAGGGGTCCTCATTGTTATTGCCATGATATACATGGACTTTTCCCAAAAGACTTGTCTCAGACGTATGTGGCATCTGACTGGCGTCTCTTCATTGATTCATTTTCAGAGAAGCCTGAAAGCCGTTCTTTTGCAAAATGGAAATGTAAAGCCTATCCCTATTGCCCATTCTGTCCATCTAAAAGGGGAACATATGACAATATGGATATACTATTTAAACAAGCAATCCAATACGACAGTCATCAATGGAACCTTTGCGGAGATCTTAAAAGTTATAGGTATGTTAATGGGTATGCAAGCAGGATTTACAAAATATTGTTGTTTCCTTGCCTGTGGGACAGTCGTGCCACAACGGAACACACAACAAACGTGACTGGCCACAAAGGTCCACATATGTCCCAGGAACAAGCAGTGTCCAGTCTGTCCCCTTTTGTGATCCCCAAAAAATCTTCCTACCACCTCTCACATTAAACTTGGTTTAATAAGAATTTGTAAAGCAATGGTAAAGTCAATTCACAAGGGTTCCAATACCTTTCTAAGAAATTTCCGAAAGTTTAGTGCAGCAAAATTGAAGGGGGGAATTTTTGTTGGGCCACAAATCAGGGAGGGTTTTTAATGGATATGGAATTTCAAACGGGCCCTCAGTCCGCTGGAATTGACAGCTTGGCTGGCTTTCAAATGGATATGTGCAAACTTTCTGGGGAATAACAAGTTTCATGCATATAAGGATGGAGTTGAAAACTCCTCGATGCTTTAAAGAAATGGAGGTCGAATGTCTTTAAAAAAAGCACTTCCTGCATTCCCATTTAGATATCTTTTTCCCCAAACCTTGGTGCAGGAGTGACGAGCAAGGGGAACGCTTTCACCCCAAAACATTCAGACTATGGAAGTTCGCTACCAAGGGTTTTGGAACGAAAGCATGATGGCTGACCATTGTTGGGTGTTGTATCCCTGAAAAATCCAGACCAAATATTTAAAGAAAAGCGTACTCTCAACGCTTTTAAGATCTTGTACTGTGTGTATTCTTACTTTACAAGTATGTTCAATGACCTTTGATGATGTAAATTTGTTGCTTACAATTAATTGCGTTTGTATTAATTTAGTGTATGATGTATATTTTAGTTCTTACATGTAAATGATTTGCATGAAATGTAATTATTACACCCGTAGATTTTCATAAAATTACGAAGATTTTCATAAAATAAAAATATAAATAATTCAAAAAAAATATACGTGCCCAGAAAAAAACTGCAACCAGATTTGGAATCAGCATCAAAATACGTTCAGAAAAGCTTATTTATGTCTGTGATGTGAAAAAAAGTTTGATTTTGTTAACCAGTGAGTAACCATAACCGATAATTAGAGAGATCGGGAAATCAAATGCCAGGGGTCGCTGACAGTTTTAACTCACTTTTTTTGATAATAAGTTGGTCTACTGGAAAACAAAATATTTGGGGTTATTCCACTGCACCTTAAAAAACAAAAGTATAATATTAAGAACGATTTTCTTCTGCAGGAGAACCTCGTTTATTTTCCGGCACCCGCGGGGGGAGCGCATGCCGGATAAATCATTTTGCCCTTGTTTTGAGAGTTACTCTTATGGGAATCGCCCAAATCCTTTTTTTTTTTTTTTCTTCTTCTTTTTTTTTTTTTTTTTTTTTTTTTTTCCCCCCTCACAAGGAACCGGCCAAGGGCACAAACAAAATGGGTAACACAAAGTCCGCTTAGTTGCCAGTCCCTATAAAGGAAGACAGTAAGAGAATAAAATAAAAAGAGGGGTGAGCCAATTTTTAGTTCGGGAGGTGTCTTGTTACTCTTCTTTTTGAAAAGATGTAAGTCATAGGAAAGTGTAAAAATAGAAACAGGAAGAGAGTTCCAGAGCTTATCAGTGAAAAAAAAAAAAAAAAAAAAAAAAAAAAAAAAAAAAAAAAGCCTGGGTCGATTAGTGCCGTTGTTTTGAGGCTGCCGTTGTTTTTTAATCCCGGTTAAATGAGGTTCTCCTGTATATGTATATTGTATAGAAGCCTGATTCTGTAAACATGTATTTAACCAAAAAACCCAAGTAGGTTATAGTTGAGGAGGCGAGGAAAATGTTACTCTATGATATTATATAGTCAATAACGTATGTTTAGAATTTTATCTATACCTAGGCCGTCATATGTTCCTGTTATTATTATGTATCAATCAGATAGAAAGCCTGGAAGTGCAATGAGTCGACGCGTGAAGTTGCAATGTTTTGTTTCAATCTCCCCGCCACAATCTCCCCCCCCCACCACTCCCCGCTGCGGCATGTCGCCTCCACAATTATAACCTACATTGTCGCGCAACAGGCCGATTTCGGCATTCTTTATTCTTCGTTTTCAAAGCATTGCTTTTTGTATTTTGGACAAGCGTTTGCCAGACGCAGCAGTACTGTCTTAGAAAACAGGTGTGAACATCGCCCAAATTTTACATGCCACAATATACATGTAAAAAATATATAAAGCTTTTCTATCGAGGCGAGTAATTTGCATTAAATTGCTATTTTTAGAACGTTCCATCATAATGCATGCATCCAAAATAATTTGTAGAACAACAGGAGAAACTATATTTTTTGGTATTCAGATGCGGTGCTCAATATCTATCGCGAAATTGATTTATGAAAATATTAGTCGCGGAGCCAAAACACAAGTAGACCAACCTTTGAGTTAAAACTGCCAGCGACCCCCTGGCATTTCTCGAGTTTCAGATCATTGGAATTGCTTGGCATACTTCCGGCACAGTCCTTGAAATAGCGTTTCAGAAATTCTGAAGAGGTACATGAGAGATGTATAACTTTCCCCCAGTAGCTAGGGAAACGCAGTGTCACTAAAAGTCTGATTTTTAGGTGGTACGGCTTCCCGGTAATTTGTGTCACTCTTTCCCAGTCCTGGGACTCTCTTTGTCGAGAAGGTAATTGAAATCTTCCACACTCATCCTGAAAAGTTCTTGGAAAGTGATTGGTCATCGGACAGTAATTTTTCAATAAAATCATTTTGAGCAATGTTACTGCCCATAAAAAGTCCTTTCTTCTTTTTCTTCCACCATCGGTTGTTTTTTTTTTTATGGTTTTTTTTTTTGTGACACAGCAAATTTTTGCTGTGTTTTTGCTGACATATGCAGCAGCAGCGACCGTCTGCTGAGACATTGTGTTTGTGCAACTGGCTTAGTTTTTTTTTGAATTGGTGGAAAAAGGTTTTAATATGGCATTCAACAATCAACATCGGATGAGCATGCTACAAGCATCAATGATTTTGCCTTGTCACAGGCAACATAGGTCTCCTGGTTGAAAGCCGCATTCAACATATTTTTGTGAAAAGCCAGTCCAAGTCGCATGCTACAATGTTGCCTGTGTTCCTCGGTGGAGTCGCACGCCTTTAAGACCGAGATCTATTGCAGTAAGCGTCCAATGGGAAACTCTCATATAATCAAAACACATCATCATCACTGTCATCCTCATCATTACTTTCATCTTCAATACCCGAGTCCATTGGCATCCTCTATCCGTTGTTTCAAGCAAGTCCCAGCGATCCGACATGTTCTTATTTCTGCTCGACCGTGACAAAAAGCAGAACAGGACATCTGACCAGCCACACATCCACAACCTCTCAGTTTGTAGCATGGTGTTTCGCTTGAGCAGCCCATTGGATCAGCTTCTAACAGCTGCTGGAGCAATTTCCGTTTTGTGGTGGGAGGGTCACTGGCATTAATACACGAAATCGTCATCGATACCCAGGCCGTTTCTCCGAGGGGCGATAGTGTTGCCCGAAGCCACCATCCCGGGAGGGGGTCACAACCCCCGGCTAACCACCCGTCACCCCTTCACTGCTGGGTGGACAGAGGCTCGGTTTTAAGGAACGGCCCACGTGTTTCCGGCTCCGCCCAGGGATTCGAACCCGGGACTTCTCGCTTTTGAACCGAGCGTGCTTTCCCCTACACTACGGAGTACTGTGTACCGGAGTACCCACACACTTATTCGTGTGTGACTGTTGTGTGTGTGTGTGTGTGAGACTGTGTGGGTGTGTGTGTGTGTGTGTGTGGTGTGTGTGTGTGTTGGCGAGTTACCACCTCAGATATTACTGACCCATCGATCGTATCTTTTTACCATCTATTTTGAAGAAATAGCGTTTCACGTTTCTCCATCTACGCCTTTGAAACATAATAACAATAATATAATTAAAAATAAATTATGATAATGATTATAAAATAAAAAAGCAATAGTAATATAATTATAATGTTACGCTCCACTTCTCTCGCTGGACCTTAACCACACCTACCCAGGTGTTACAGGCTCAAAGGCCTGTACAGAAAGGGTGTTTTCCGTTAACAATACCGCTGCAGGCACTCACTTCTGCGGCGACTTCTTCAGGAGCTCGGTATGTCAAGATGAGGTGAGTTGAAGTAGTTCACGAGGTCAATACACACGGCGAAGGAACACAGTGACGTTATGTGGGTTTTATAATCAGCAAGACCACCCCAGTACAGGAAATTAAGTCACAGTACACAGTTACAGAGCCGCCTCCCCATCTCTTGCACGATGGCGCGCAAAGGCACCACTGCATCCCTACAGTCACAAACAGTTCCTTCCTCAGTACAACATCACAGTTACAACTTACACACAACCCATTCCACATACGCCATACCGTTCCTCCACGCGACACCGACCGCCCGCCACCAGCTCAACCCTCATGCGTCACTGAGCCACTGCCCTCCACCATCCAGCTACTCTCTCACTGCCCGACCACCCCACCCCCTCCAAGGTCGCCCTACCACGGGTCCTCCTTGTTCCGCCCCCACGCTCTCCCTCGCTGCCACCACCGCCGCTCAGACATAACAAGACAACATTCCCCCCACCACACATCCCTTACTTATCGAACTTATCCCTCTCAGCTTGACGTCCGCGATCAAGAACAAAACACCAATAAAAATTAGCATTTAAACAAACACAAAAACATTACACGACAAACAATAATTAAATTCCTGTTTACAAGAAGCAGAAATTCATAATTCTACCTCCCCCACGACCGTAGTACATTAACCGGGGGTCTACAACAGAGGCTCCCCCCTGCAGAAGGGTACCCGATCTCCCCCGCCCCCTATCCTGGGGGGCCCTAACTATTCCCACCCCACCTGCCACATCACCCATCATACCACAACAACTCCACCACACCCAAAACCCCACCTCCAACAATGCCACCCCCACGGCTTTGAGCTGAAAGACCTACATCGCCATCCTCCCCGCCACTGCAGTGTTGGAAAGGTCAACAGGCAGCCCTTCTTTCCCCGCCCGGAGCACCCCAGCAGGAAACCCCCCGAGCTGCTACCTCAACCACAGGCTACCCGAACCACGGGGATTCCTCCAACCCCTGGGGCCCTCAGAGGTGACCCAATCTGGAGACCCCACCCCCACTGGACCCCCACACTCCCCTCGTTCCCACTGCTTAGTCTCGCGGTTTTTAAAAAGGTGCCCCGACCCTCCACAGACCATGCTCTCCCTGCAGAAGCCGGTGAAGGTGGGGGGAGGGACTTAGCAGGAACGCGCTGTTCCCCCTGTATGGAGAAGGCACGCGGACCTTCCTCCACCATCATCCCCCCTGCCACAGCTTCGGCGGAGGCCCCCAGCGCTTGCCTCCTCCTGAAAGCGCAGCAGAGGCAGGTTTGGGGGATCCTTCATCTGGTCTTGAGGCCTCCAGTTTGCCCCCCCGGTTCCCACGCTCACCACGCCGCGGCCCTTTTCGGGTGGCCCCCTGCCCGGGCGAAGTGAGGGGCCTCTTTCCCCCCCAATCCTCTGGGCGGGGCCCCCAGCAAAACCCTCCTGCCCCTTTCCTGCTTGCCCGGCCGCCAAACGGGCCCCGGGAGGCCCCCCCAAAACTGCCTTTTTCCCTCAGACAGCGCGATCCACGCCGCCCCAACGGCCACACCCTGCAGGGGGGCCCTGGGATGACGAAGGCGAGGCGGCAGGGGGGAGGGGGAGCCCGCTAGCCTCTTCCCACCATCATGCGCGACGATTCACGCCAAACCCCCCCCCGGCCACACCCTGTAGGGCGGCCCTGGGTGAAAGAAGGCGAGGCAGGCCCAAAAAAATTTTAGGGGGGGGGGGAAAAGGGGGGGGGAAGGGGGATTAGCGCGTTCAGCCGGCCCCCCCCGGGGCCCCCGGGGGGGGCCCCCCCCCTGAAGTTTTGGCCGGACCCCCCCGCGGAAAAGGGGGTAATTTTGGGGGGCGCGGTTCGCGAACATTCCGGGAAAAACGAAA
>JACEEZ010010915.1:0-30000 GCA_016584305.1 Chionoecetes opilio
CATTCACTCACCCATTACCCATCACCCCCCACCTATTCACTCACCCTTACCCATCACCCCCCACCCATTCACTCACCCACTACCCATCAACACACACCATTCACTCACCCAATACCCATCACCCCCCACCCATTCACTCACCCATAACCCATCACCCCCCACCCATTCACTCACCCATTACCCATCACCACACACCCATTCACTCACCATTACCCATCACCCCCCACCTATTCCCTCACCCATCACCCATCACCCCCAACCCATCACCCCCACCCATTCACTCACCCATCACCCACACCCATTACCCATCACCCCACCCATTCACTCACCCATTACCCATCACCCTACATCAAGGCTTCCTCAATTCTCGCAACCCACTTTTGTTTTCACAATTCTCGCTAATAGGCTGCTAAAAAAAAGAAGAAAAAAAAGTGACCGGATCATCTCATAAATGGGCTTATGACCTTCCCCTGGTCAACCCGGTTCCAAAAATGTGCCATATGAGGTGTTTGCGCCACGGGGGGCGGAACCTATACAACACACACACACACACACACAGACAAACACACTTTCGCTTATATTATTATAGATTACCCATCACCCCCAACCTATTCCCTCACCCATCACCCATCACCCCCAACCCATCACCCCCCACCCATTCACTCACCCATCACCCCACACCCATTACCCATCGCCCCACACCCATTACCCATCACCCCACCCATTCACTCACCCATTACCCATCACCCTACATCAAGGTTTCCTCAATTCTCGCAACCCACTTTTTTTTCACAATTATCGCTAATAGGCTGCTAAAAAAAAAAAAAAAAAAAAAAAGATCGGATCATCTCATAATTGGGCTTAAAACCTTCCCTGGTCAAACCCGGTTCCAAAAATGTGCCATATGAGTTGATTGCGCCACGGGGGGCGGAACCTATACCAGACACACACACACACACACACACACACACACCACACACACACACACACACACAGACAGACAGACAGACAGAGAGACACACTTTTGTTTATATTATTATAGATTACCCATCACCCCCCACCTATTCCCTCACCCATCACCCATCACCCCCAACCCATCACCCCCCACCCATTCACTCACCCATCACCCCACACCCATTACCCATCACCCCACCCATTCACTCACCCATTACCCATCACCTTACATCAAGGCTTCCTCAATTCTCGCAACCTACTTTTGTTTTCACAATTCTCGCTAATAGGCTGCTAAAAAAAAAAAAAAAAAAGTGATCGGATCATCTCATAAGTGGGCTTATGACCTTCCCCTGGTCAACCTGATTCCAAAAATGTGCCAAATGAGGTGTTTGCGCCACGGGGGGCGGAACCTATACCACACACACACACACACAGACAGACACACTTTCGCTTTTATTAATATATAGAAAGATTAGAAGACATAAGGCAAATCGTGTATATTGATAAAGCCAAATCAAATATCCATATTTATTAACATGTCAATCGCATGAATATCACTGAATAGAATTACAAAGATTATTTTCCTGACTTCTTGAGCTTTGCCAGGTTGCACAAATCCTGTTTTGACTCATTTATGGACATCAGCCTCCTGCTGGTTTCCTGAGCCCTGAACCCTCCATCCCTCTTTTCATGTGAAAAGTACTTAGCAGAAGCCTCAGTCAACATTTTAATAACCCTCTCAATGCTTTGTGTGTGGCAAGGCCAGTTGAGCACTTCCATGGGTGTGTTGACGGAGTTTTTCACCTCGGACGTGCTTAGAGAGCAGGTGAGAGGTGGCTCTGACACATCTTCTGACCAGCTGATCAGGTCATCTATGCTGGAAGCATCACAATTGATGTCAGGTGTCCTTGTGGTCCTAACAGAGGAGTCTCCTAGCTGCGCATCTGGGTCCCCATCTCCCCTGATGGCCAGGATTCTCTCCACCCCCCAAATCCTCTCCTGACGCTAGCTACACTGGTCTCGGTGCAGTACTCATGCAAGACCACTATGGTAAACAACGCCCCATCGCGTATGCCTCTCGTTTACTTAACAAGGCAGAGAAGAACTACGCAGTGACAGAGATCGAAGCCCTTGCAGTCATTTGGTCCTTAAAGAAGTTTCGCTACCTCATTCATGGCTATCCTATCAAGGTCCTTACTGATCATAAACCCTTACTTCACCTCTTCAAGGTCAAGGACCAGTCAGGACGCATGGCTCGATGGTTACTTACAATTCAAGATTTCATGCCTGAGTTTGCGTACATTCAAGGCAAAACTAACGTTGCAGCTGATGCTCTTTCTCGCAACTGTGCACTTACATGTCCTGTCACCACGCAAACATCCACATTTGACACGCTTTTTCACGATGATCTCTACACTGCTCAACGCAATGACCCCACATGGTGAAAAGTCATCTATTACCTTGAATCAGGTGATGACTCCAACATTCCTAAGGTTCCTTCTCTTTCACATTACCTCCTTCAGGAACAGTTGCTGTACAAAGCAGCCACACTTACAGGTAAGCATGAACCGTCTCGTCTCATCCACCAACTTGTCATTCCTCCAACTCATGTCCAGTCTGACCTTAAACTAATTCATGACACACCCAATGCTTCATATCCTGGCAAGGAAAAGTCACTTTCACAAGCTAGACTTAAATTCTTCTGGCTCACCATGAAAAAGGATATCAATGACTACATTGAAGTATGTCATAGGTGTGCAAGAACTAAAGGTGATATACATGCTCATGTTCCCATTCTCCGTTATCCTGTGCCTTCAGCACCATGGGAAGTTCTTGGCATTGATTTGTTGAAACTCCCTCTTACTGAACGTGGAAATCAATATTTAATGGTTGCTGTTGATCATTTTTCACGTTTTTCCATTATTGATCCACTGCCTAACAAATCAGCATAGACAGTGGCACGTGCATTTCTTGATCATGTCATTTGTCCTTGCACTACTCACAAGGTTCTGTTGTCTGATAACGGCACTGAGTTTGTTAATCAAGTTCTTGATTCCTTGTGCCAACAGTTCAATATCAGGAAGTGTAATGTTCTTGCTTACCGCCCCAGTGCTAACGGTTTGGTAGAGCGTTGCAACCGTAAAATCCTCAACACTTTACGCTCCATTATTCCAGACACTGACACCCTTTGGGACACCTATGCTCCTCAGGTGATGGCTTCTCTCAATTCCATCATCAACAAGTCTGTCTCTGAGACACCACATTACATTCTGTTTGCTCAGGACAAATGTCTTCCTTATGATCTTTTGTCCAAACCTTCTAAGCCTATATACAACTATGAAGACTTTGTCAAGACTAAGGTTCACACGTTCCAACAAATACACCAACGTATCCAACAATCACTTGCTCTCTCTAAAGCTGAAATGCTCCTATATCACAATAAGTCAGCTTCCACATTTACACTTGACGTAGGTGACATTGTGTATTCCCTTGTTGCAATCAAACACTCCAAATTAGACCCTAAGTTTGACGGCCCCTTCCGGGTCGTAGCTCAGGAACATGGGAATAAGGTTCAGTTGCTTCACTTAACTGACGGCACTAGGAAAGTTGCCCACCTTGATTCTCTTAAGAAAGTTCCAAAGGCCTTAACTGTGAGGACCCTAATCTCGTTCCTGCTGAATCTCACCTCCCTCAATCACAGCCTCAACCAGCCACTTCTACTACTCCTTCACCAGCTCCTCAATCCTCTGGCCATCGTTATTTCCTCCGTAGTAGTGAGAAGTAACTCCTTCCGTTTTTCTCTTTTCCATGTACCTTATGATGTAATTTTGTACATAGGATTGTATTGTCTCAATATTTTTTTTCGTACTCATATGCCTGTGTACCATGCCGGTACCTTCCACGATTTATGTTTTTCACATTAATTTTACGAGTACGTATCCTTTTCCTGTGTCCTTCTCCTATTTTATATTCTAATATATATAGATAGGTATGTTTTTGTGTCCATTTCTATTGTGTCCCGTCTCCTTTGTTCAGTTTCATGATTATTCCTTTTGTCGAGATCAGGACATCTCGGGTAGCGTCACCGAGCATATGTAGGTTAGTATTATTATTATTATTAGTGTTCAACTATGTGTTCTGTGTTCTGTGTTCTGTGTTCTGTATGGTTGATGTTGGGTCCTGGTACACCTGATTAATCCACTCCCTAGGCAATACACTAATGCTTTAAACTCGACCACAGCCTACGCCAGATGTTCTCTGGTATGCAGGCGTCAGGTCACCTTTGCCTCGAGTATCGTGGCTCTTTATAAGGACGTCTCTTATAGAGACGAGACTCTTAGACACAGACCTCTGTACTAGCAACTCACCAGTCTTCAAGTCACCAAGTCACATCCAACCAAGGCAGGAGCAACTCACCAGTCCGCGAGTCACCTTACACCACCTGTTACCTGTTACCTTTACCCAGAGTTAATAAACGACTATCAAAGCAGAGTTACCTGTTTCTGCTCACCCTAAAAGTGACTTACCAAATCACTTTACATGATATTTACCGTATCTGCCATGAAAAGAGCCAAAGTGTCTGATACGTGCATGGAGTTCTCAGAGATCAGCATAGATGTTAATGGTAAAGTTACATTGAACAGAAAACTATGTAAAAATTTCCAGACAGGGTATACATTTCCAAATATGTTGATAGTGCCATGTGGTAGCAAAGCAAACGATTTTTCAATCCCTACTGAGAGGAAGAAAATTTAAGCTGTGAGTAATAACGTTTTATTCGTCAATGGTGAACAATGTTAATAGAGATAAGTGTATCTGTGAGGAATCAATGTTTTCTGAGGTCTGTATTAAGACAAGTAGTCTTTCGTAATCTCTCTGCGAGTTTGAATTTGTTAGTAAGTAATGATAAATGGTTAATTAGTTGTACATAGATAATACATGTGAGCATCATGTGTGTAAATAGTTCTGGAGGAACTGCTTGTCATGTATATAGTCCCTAGATTAGTATGTTAGTAAGCACACAATCCTATCATTCAAATAGTGATCGTGGTACAATAGGAAAGACGTAAGTAATCCATTCCTCTAGTGAATATAATTCAAGTATGGATTTAATACATGGGTTAGTATTAATACTATGGGTTAGTATCTCATGCAAGTAAATAATGTATTTCAACAATATGTGCGTAATAGTTCCGTCACCAATTAGGTACTTCCTATCTAATAGTATACCTTCCTATCTACAGTATAAAAAATGCAAGGTAAGTAAATAATGCAATGCACTGTGGTGCAACTTTAACAGTTACATAATAGTATTCTAATGTAAAGAGTTATACATAGGTCATCAAGTTTCTGTCATCAATTAGAGGTTCTATCGTGCAAGAGTTACAAGGTAAAATGGAAAGTATATCAGTGTCTACTAGTAGTTGGTCAGAACAATATGTAGCTATTCCTAAAAAAAATCGTAAATACACCAATGTAAAGTATTTTCAAGTGTGTATATGACATTGGCTTGGTGTGTTGTGTAGACATCATCTAAAAAGAGAACAACACACATTAAAATACAGAATACATGGTAATTGTAAAATAATCAGGTGAACTGATATATAATGTAATGATATGGAATGGTATGGAATGGAATGACACTACTGTTTCTGCATGTGTGACCACAATTTGTGACGGTAATCATTTGTAGCAGTGTGTGTGTCATCATTAACTACAGGTGTGTCCTGTGTATTAGTATTTGGGCATGGCAATTCTTCACCTGTATCTAATCCTCTAGCTACTCGTTTAACCTGGTATATATGGACTGTCATTGCATGGTACTTATAAATGTGTTGTATAGTTATTTTGTGTCCATGTTCAATGGCAATAACCCTGTAAGGTCCTTCAAATGTAGAATCTAACTTTGACGTTAATTGCTGTACCTGAAAGTATACTACATCACCTATAGCAATTGGCTTTTCTGCTGTGTATGGGCGTTGGTATTTATTCATATCCTCTCTGGACAAATCAATAGCGTCTGTGAAACGCTTGTATATTTTCTGAAAATCAGCGACTCTAACTTTTACGTAGTCATCAAAATTATATATTGGCTGTGTACTCTGCTCTAGAAGAGTGTAAGGTAGTCTTTTGTCTTGCCCAAATACAATGAAATGTGGTGTTTCATATGTAGACCTGTGTAATGAAGAGTTAAGTGTGGCAGAGACTTGGGGCATCCATTCATCCCAATGTGAACTGTAAGGTTGAGCTAATGACTTCAGGAGTTGTATAATCTTCCTATTCTGTCTCTCTATCATGCCGTTGCTGCTAGGGTGATAGCTAGTTATGTTACATGTGTTTATGTTGAATAGTTTGCAAATTTCAGTGAGAATTTGATTATTAAACTCGGTACCATTGTCTGAGAGCAATGTGGATGGTGTATTGAATTTAAAAAAAACTTCATCCGTAAGTGCTTTAGCAACTGTTAGAGCCGTTTTGTCCTTCAGTGGTACCAAAACAGAAAATCTACTAACAAGTATTGAAAACCAGATTATGTTAGTGGGAGTTTTAGCAAGTCTATGGCTATTGTCTCCCAAGGTCCTTTAGGTGTAGGATAAGGTAGCATACGAGTAGGTTTACCAACTGAACCCTTTGTTTCTGCGCATGAATGACATTTATCTATGTGTGCAAAAATATCACGGCGCATGAATGGCCAAAAGTATTCTAAGCGTGCTTGGTGCAAACATCTATCTTTCCCAGGGTGACCTGCAAGACTAGCATGATGTAAAAGGGAAAGAAATATTGGTATAAGTGTAGAAGGTACTATCAGCTGTGTAACCTGGCGTTTAGGTTCCTGTCCTGTCGTGAGATATGTATCTCGGACCAAAAGGTTGTAATGTAGCCTAAACTCAGGATGTGGGACAGGTAATTTTGGTAGTTGTGTATCATCACCTGACTCCAAGTAGTAAATGATTGGAGCACAGAAGGAATCATTTCGCTGTTCCTCCTCAATGTTGGGAATAGCGATGTGGTGGTCATGCTTTGGTTGTTCAGGTGTTGCGGTTGCAAGTGCAATATTTCGTGATAATGAATCAGCCACGAAATTTACTTTGCCTGGCAGATACGCAAATTTTGGGTGGAAGTCTAGTATCGTCAGGCGCCAACGTGCTAGTTTGCCTGACAGTTCCTTTGAATTGAATAATTCTACTACAGGTGCATGGTCTCTTTTAACAAGAATGTTGTACCCATAAATTACAGA
Organism: Chionoecetes opilio; assembly: GCA_016584305.1. Lineage (NCBI taxonomy): Eukaryota > Metazoa > Arthropoda > Malacostraca > Decapoda > Majidae > Chionoecetes > Chionoecetes opilio. The sequence continues at coordinate 7,193 of JACEEZ010010915.1, forward strand.
TTTGAAATGCTTTAAAGACCATACGACCGCCAGAGCTTCTTTATGGGTTGTTGAATAGTTACGTTCTGTGGGATTGAGAGATATGCTGGCATAAGCTAATGCACGCCATTTACCTCTATCATCCTTCTGCATCAGAATAGCACCAAGGCCTACATCTGATGCATCAGTGAAGAGTGTAAACTGACGTGTATAATCTGGGTAAGCAGGGACTGGGGCATCACACAACAATGCCTTAAATTTAGAAAATGCTTGCTCATGTGGAGCTTCCCATGAAAATTCTACATCTTTCTTAAGAGATGTGATAGTGGACTTGCGATTCGTGAGCAGGGCATGTAGTTCGTTACAGTACGGTACGAAATTACGGTACGGTATGGTATTTTAAGGGCTAAAAGTACGGTTCGTTATTATGGTTCGATATATTTCTTCAAGTTCGATACGGTACGAAAGTTCGATTTTTATTTCCGTCCTTATATCGAACCATTTTCGTACCCAGCAGTATGGATGGTAGGCTACCATCCATATATACTGTCTCTCTATCTTCATGTATATCTATATATTTGTAAAAATCACTTGACTTCACCCCAGCTCAGGGACCAGGGCGTCAGAGACTCAAGGAGCGGGAGTTGACATCCCCATCAACGCCACCGTGTGACCTCATTACCACCATTTACCATTGAGGAATTTTCCATCTAGCTCCTGGGTGTTGACCTGGTTCTGGGACTCCTAGGGATAATGATTAACAGTTCAACATTCCATGTGTCTAGTTTCTATCTACCCTAATATATATACTGTTTATATATATATATATATATATATATATAATATAATATATATATATATATATATATATATATATATATATATATATATATATATATTATATATATATATATATATATATATATATATATATATATATATATATATATAATATATTATATAGTATATATATATATATATATATATATATATATATATATATATATATATTATATATATATATATATATATATATATATATATATATATATATATATATATATATATATATATAATATATATATATATACATAGATTTTACATATATTATTACATATATTTATATTACATATATATTACATATATTATATATATATATATATATATATACATATATATATATATATATAAATATATATATATATATATATATATATATATATATATATATATTATATATATATATAATATATATATATATTATATATATATATATATGTATATATATATATATGTATATATATATATATATATATATAATATATGTAATATATATGTAATATAAATATATGTAATAATATATGTAAATCTATGTATATATATATATATATATATATATAGTATAATATTATATATATATATATATATATATATATAATAATTAAATATATATATATATATATAATATATATATTATATTATATATTATATTATATATATATATATATATATATAATTATATATATATATATATTTGGGTGTTTTAGCAAGTCTATGGCTATTGTCTCCCAAGGTCCTTTAGGTGTAGGATAAGGTAGCATAGGGGCAGGTTTACCAACTGAACCCTTTGTTTCTGCGCATGATTGACATTTATCTATGTGTGCAAAAATATCACGGCGCATGAATGGCCAAAAGTATTCTAAACGTGCTTGGTGCAAGCATCTATCTTTCCCAGGGTGACCTGCAAGACTAGCATGATGTAAAAGGGAAAGAAATATTGGTATAAGTGTAGAAGGTACTATCAGCTGTGTAACCTGGCGTTTAGGTTCCTGTCCTGTCGTGAGATATGTATCTCGCACCAAAAGGTTGTAATGTAGCCTAAACTCAGGATGCGGGACAGGTAATTTTGGTAGTTGTGTGTCATCACCTGACTCCAAGTAGTAAATGATTGGAGCACAGAAGGAATCATTTCGCTGTTCCTCCTCAATGTTGGGAAAAATAGCGATGTGGTGGTCATGCTTTGGTTGTTCAGGTGTTGCGGTTACAGGTACAATATTTCGTGATAATGAATCAGCCACGAAATTTACTTTGCCTGGCAGATACTCGAATTTTGGGTGGAAGTCTAGTATCGTCAGGCGCCAACTTGCTAATTTGCCTGACAGTTCCATTGAATTGAATAATTCTACTACAGGTGCATGGTCTCTTTTAACAAGAATGTTGTACCCATAAATTATAGATTTGAAATGCTTTAAAGACAATACGACCGCCAGAGCTTCTTTAGGGGTTGTTGAATAGTTACGTTCTGTGGGATTGAGAGATATGCTGGCATAAGCTAATGAACGCCATTTACCTCTATCATCCTTCTGCATCAGAACAGCACCAAGGCCTACATCTGATGTATCAGTGAAGAGTGTAAACTGACGTGTATAATCTGGGTAAGCAGGGACTGGGGCATCACACAACAATGCCTTAAATTTTGAAAATGCTTGTTCTTGTGGAGCTTCCCATGAAAATTCTACATCTTTCTATAAGAAATGTGATAGTGGACTTGCGATTCGTGAGCAGGGCATGTAGTTCGTTACGGTACGGTACGAAATTACGGTACGGTATGGTAAATATATATATACATTTATAATCACCTTCAACCTCGTTCATGGTCACTGGTGATGGAGGAGTGAGTGAGTGAGGGTGTGAGTAGGTGAGGGCGTGGGTGGGTAGGTGAGTGAAGGCGTGGGTGGATTCGTGAAATAGTGAGTGAGTGATGTATGAAGTGTGTGGGACCGTGGGTGGGTTAACGAGTGAGTGAGGGAGTGAGTGAGTTGGAGGGGTGTTGAAGAAATGAGTGAGGGCGTGGATGGGCTAGTGAGTAAGAGAGTGAGGACGTGGGTGGATGGGTGGTTAGCTGAATGATTGAGTGAGGGCGTGGCGTGGGTGAATGGGCGGATAGGGGAATGAGAGTGAGCGAGAATTGAGTTGACCCCATTAATTAACACCACCGTGTGACTTCATTAGCTAGGTAGAAGTTATGCACAGCTGCCTGGGTGTGGACTTGGCATGGGGATTATCCCTCAGCCTCCTCAGGTCAAGGAGATAAAGTAAGGTGGCGTAGGGCGACAGCCGCATTACTTATTACTTATTAAATTACATTGTATGTAGTATAGAGCGATAATTGGGTAGAACTTACTATGTGTTGTATGTACCTGTAAGAGTATGTGCATATTAATCACAATGGAAAATGATTAGTAATTTTGTCAATTATTGATTTTGTTTATGAAAGTCAAATGTTTTCGGGTACGAAAAATAGCTCGAAACTACGGTACGTAAATTTATCGTACTAGTACGGTCCGATACAAATATTCAGGTACGGAACGGAATCACGGTACTGTATTTATCTGAGGTACGAATTACGAAAAATATTACCGTACCGTATCGTACTACATGCCGTGTATCGTGAGTAATCCATGATAAATTGTCTGTAAAAACCACTGAGGCCGAAAAAACTTCTAAGGGCTTTGACATTTTTAGGTGTTGGAAAATGTATCATTGCATCTACCTTAGACGTGGTAGTATGTAAACCTGTGACATTCAAAACATGACCCAAGAAAGAATTTTGTTTCTTCACGAAGGAACATTTCGTTAGTTTAACCTTCAAATTAACATCTTTAAGTTTATAAAGTACCCTGTCTAGTGTTCGTAGGTGAGATTTGGTGTCGGGGGTACAAATAGCTATGTCGTCCAGGAAAGTAAAAACTGTATCTCTTAGTAGTTCTGAGAAAACAGTGTTGCTTCTATATTGAAATTCTAGTGGTGCACCTGCTATTCCAAATGGTAGCTTTTTGAAAGCGTAATGGCCTGAAGTAGTACTGACCGCTGTGAGGTCCTTAGATACTTCATCTAATGGGACCTGCCAGTATCCACTGACAAGGTCTAGTGTAGAGAACACTTTCTTATCAGGCCCTATGGACATCAGAATATCCTGCAATACAGGTAAAGGATACCTGGTAACTTGACAAACATCATTGAGGCGCCGGTAGTCTACGACCGGTCACCAATCGCCTGTTTTCTTAGGGATCAAAAATAATGGAAAATTCCATGAGCTGGTGGATGGTTAAATAAGCTTATCCTCTAACATTTTCTTAACAATGCCATCAAGTATAGACCTTTGTGAGTGGGGTAATCTATGTGCAGGAATGTAGATAGGTTGTGTATCAGGTAGCAGAGGAATGTGATGAGTAATAAGGTTTGTCGTGCCTAAAGAATCACCTTGTATGGCAATTGTGTTATGATTTGCAGTTAATACTTGCAATAGTGCTTGCTTTGACTCTGGAAAATCCATATCCTCTAAGGTAGGACTGAGTGCATCCTGTACACACTGTGCATGATCAGTGGCAGGGTCTCCAGATGATAAAATGGGAACTACTGGCAAAGTCGCAATCAGACCTATGCGCGCTGGTGTGACTACGAAATCTGCTAAGTACGTTCCTGTGTGCAGCTTTTGAGTGCACGGTGACTTATTATGTATGTACATTTTAGCAATGCCCTTGTTGTTAACACTGCACAATGCTGATTCCATGAAAAGAGTCTTCACTCGTACTAAATCACTCAAACATAGAGCCTCGCAATCATCATTCACACCTGCAAGTTTCGGAGATACCAAAAGAGATTCGCGACCGTTTAGTGAAACGTCTCCCAGCCACGAAGCATCTCATAATTTTGCGAAGGACAGAGAACAGTCGGGGTAGAACAGGAATCAGGTTCAGTGTTACACGGTGAATTTATTTCAACGTGAGCTGTCACCGCTGATGGCCGTTCGGGCACGCAAGTTAATTCATTTACGTGAATTTCAGGAGCTTGCACATAAGTGTTGTCGCCTGTGTTGCTAATAACGGCATTCGTCAGAGTTATGACTACAGGAATTGTGATATACACAATACTGTTTCTTGTAGATTACGTATATATTGTAGTCTATTGATCTACAATGTGACAGAGTATGTCCTGGAACTTGACAAAACACACAAAATTAGCTAGTACGTGTGTAATTGTAGTTGGCATGACGTTGACAACGTCGCTTCACTTGATACGGTAGCCTTGTGTAATGCTTATGTTGCTTATAGCGTTAAGAATATCTACTCTTACCGTGTGTTGTAGGGAAAAAGTTGTGGGTATAATGCGGTCTAGAACTTCGCCTATAAAATGAGGGATAGATAGCTGTTTGTTTAGCACAATGATGTAAGTGCGCTGACGGAGTCTGTACAGATGTACTGTACGTAGCCATTGTAAAATTAAATGTAAAACTATGTTAAAACAGCACAATAATATTTCTAACATAAAAAAATTGTCCGTAAATGAGTTGTGTATGTGAAATCACTGTGTTAACACGAAATGTACCTGTACACCACTGTGTTAGATATTAAATGTGTATACCTGCTCACCGAAAACTATAAAATATTACTTAGCTGTTAGCTACTAGCATTGGTTTATGATTAGATGAGGTCCAGGTGAGTGACGGATGAACAACACACAGGTGGATGATGCCTGGATGACTGATGTACTGTGGCTGGATACACACAATCTGTTAAAGAAGGCATATAAGAAAAAAATTATAACATATGCATACACAAATAAGAAATATGAATTAAATACTCAGTACTCAGTTGCGGTGTTGCGTCGCGCCAAGTCCGTAGGGAGGGACGGGTAGTGTGTTAGCAAGTGGTAGTGGCAGTGGGGTGTGGGAAGGACGCTGTGGTCTGGGCGCAGTGAGAGGCTGATTTAGCACTGCGCGCTCGGAAGACAAAGGGTGTGAGTGGCGGGTTGTGGTGCCGTGTTGCAGGAGGGTAATGAGGGTTGGTGGGGAGTGTCTAGGTGTGGGGGGGATGGAGCTTGTGCTGCTTTGTTGCTTGAGGGTATTACTTTGTGGGTGGGGCTGGTTGTTGTGCTGCTTGTGTTGCGTTGGGCCATGATGAGAAGATCTGTGTTCCGTATCCGGGGCAGATGATACGTAGTGGTAGTGAGTTTGTCTGGCAGCAGCGGGGGTTTGGTAGCAGGCGTTGATGGGTCGACCTCTTGACCCGCGGAGTGTGATGAGTCAGTTGATTGAAGTGTTGGCTCGCTCTCCCGCTTGTAGAATGATGTTGATGTACGTCTTGCTTGTAGAAGTGTAGTATTGTAGCTGCTGGCTGGCTTGTGGTGCTCGTGGACTTGTAGCTAATCTTGTAGATTGTGTTGCAGCTTGTAGTAGTTGCTTGTAGTAGTAGCAGTTGCTTGGTTGAAGATGGTTGTGGTTGTGGTTGTCACTGGCCGGTTGTCGTTGTGGTTGTTTGATGAAGATCGGCGTATAATCTTGGTAGACGTGGAAAAGCTGTAGAATGGCCTGAGTTTGGTAAAAGCATGTAGTCTTGTAGTTTTGCTTGTAGACTGCGTAGAGTATCTTAACACTGCTTAGCTACCATTTATAAGTCGGTATTTTTGTAGATTTTATTTGGGTGAGTTAAATATTAGCCCAGTTTTTTACACATTTTTTTAAAGCCCAATAAGAAAAAAATAATTTTTACAACATTTATGTAGTGACACCAGTGGGGAGTCGGCCATGGAACGCGCGAGGTGGGTCCGGGTAGCGTAAAGATCTGAGATGTTCTCCCTTCGTTCTCTGGGCTTCCGACACTTTCTCCTCGTCACAATGTCGTTGCCCTTAAAAAAATGCTGATAGCTATACTTTTGCCCTGGCCCTACTTGGTTCGAGCTAAGAGAATACAAGGTTTTTCATCGTTTCAGGGAGGAACTACGGGAAAAGATATACGTTAAAAAATATATATTACACACATATATATATATATTTTAATTTTATATATAAAATATAAAATTATATATAATATATACTATTATATTATTATAATAAAATAATATTATAATATATATTATTATATAATATATAATATATATAATATTATAATAATATATATATAATATATATATAATATTATATATTATATATATTAATATATAATATTAATATAATATTAATATATATAAAATATATAAAATAAATATATTAAAAATATATATATTTTAAATTTTAAAAATATATATATATATATATAATATATATATATTAAAAATTTTAATATATTATATTATATATATATTATATATATAATATATTATTTATATTTTTGATTTTTAAAAAAAAATAACTTATTTTTCATGTAAGTATAGAAAGTATCCTGTAGGGAAAAGTTAATACGTGGACATGTTTGTTTAAAAGTTGTAATTCAATATAATAGTTTGCAATTTTTTTAATATTTTAATAAGCGATAACTGTCTGACTAATGACCCTCCTCCTCCTCTTCCCCTTTCTCTTCCTCCTCCTCCTTCTCCCCCCTCCCCCTCCTCCTCCCCCCTAATCCTCATCTGTAATGAAACCGTTTTTAAAATGGTTTTTAATAATGCTTACACAACCATTTATCCCTTTTTCTCTCTCTTACCTCTATGTGTGTGTGTGTTGGGTTTTTGTGTGTGTTTGTGGGTGTGTGTGGGGTGTGTGTGTGTGTGTTGTGTGTGTGTTGGGGTGTGTGTGTGGGGTGTTTTGGGGGGGGTTTTTTTGTGTGGTGTGTGTTTGTGTGTGTATGGGGGGTTCCAAACCCCACTGCTTTTAACGGCCCAGTCTTGCAATAAGGGGAATTATTTTCAAGAGAATATCGTAAAAATTACTTGCGGGGTGCAGAGCCCCAATCAATTATTAGGGATACCCCCGGGGGCGCGTCGCCCCGCCCCCAAAACCCCCCCGGGGGGCGCCGGCCAGCCCCTCCTCCTTTCCAACCCCGGACAAAGACCCCCGCTGCTTTAAAAAGGGGGGAAAGAGGGAAAAGAAGAGAGGGGAGAGAGGAGAGAGGGGAGGAGAGTGGAGAGGGAAAAAGAAAGGGGGGAAAAAGAAAGGGGGGGAGGAAAAGGGGGGGGAGGGGGGGGAGGAAAAGGGGGGGGGGAAAGGGGAGAGAGGAGGGAAAAGAGAAAAAGAAGGGGGGAGAGAGGGGAGGGGGGAAGAGAAGGAGGGGGAGGGGGAGGGAAGAAAGGGGGGGGAGGAAAGAGGGAGGAGAGGGATTTTTGGGGGGGGGGGAAAAAAAAAAAGGGAAAAAAGGGGAGGGAGGCCCGGGGGGGGGGGAGAGAAAAAAAGGGAGGGAAAAAGAGAAAGGGGGGGAAAAGGGGGGGGAGGGGGGGAAAAGGAAGGGAAAAAAGAAGAGGGGAAGGAGGAAGGGAGGAGGGGGAGAGGGGGAGAGAGGAGGGGGGAGAGGAGAGAGAAGGGGGGAGAGGAGAGAGAGAGGAGGGAGGAGGAGAGGGGAAAAAAGAGAAGGGGGGGGGGGAGGGAGGAGGAGAGAAGAGAGAAGAGGGGGAAGAGGAGAGGAGAAAGGGGGGGAGGACCCAGGGAGGGGGAGGGGGAAAGAGAGAGGAGGGGAAAGGGGGGAGAGGAAAGGGGGGGGGGGGGGGGGGGAAAAGGGGAAAAGGGGGGGAAAAAGAGAGAAAGGGCCGGGGGGTTTTTTTTTTTTTTTTTTTTTTTTTTTTAAAAAAAAAAAACCCCCTTTCAAAAAAAAAAAAAAAAAAAAAACCCCCCCCCCCCCAAAAAAAACCCCCCAAAAAAAAAAAAAACCCCCCCCCCCCCTTTTTTTTTAAAAAAAAAAACCCCCCCCCCCCCTTTTTTTTTTTTTAAAAAAAAAAAAAAAACCCCCCCCCCGGGGGGGGGGGGGGGGGGGAAATAGGGAAAAACCCCCCAAAAAAAGTAAAAGGGGGGGGGGGGAAAAAAAAAACCCCCCCCGGGGAAAAAAAAACCCCCCAAAAAAAAAAAAAACCCCAAAAAGGGGGGGGAAAAAAAAAAAAGGGGGGGGAAAAACCGGGGGAAAAAAAAAAAAAAAAAAAAAAAAAAAAAAAAAAAAAAAGGGGCCCGGGCCCGGGGCCCCAACAAAAAAAAAAAAGAGAGAGAGAAAAGAGAGAGAGAGAGAGAGGAGGAAAAGAGAGAGAGAGAGAGAGGAGGAGGAGCGAGCGAGCAAACCCGAGCGAGCGAGCGAGCGAGGAGGAGGAGAGAGAGAGAGAGAGAGAGAGAGAGAGAAAAGAGAGGAGAGAGAGAGAGAGGAAAAGAGGAGGGAGAGAGAGAGAGAGAGAGAGAGAGAGAGAGAGAGAGAGAGATTTTAACCTATAATTTTACGATCGTTTAAGTGTTTCTCTCCCCTCTCTCTCTCTCTCTTTCCTCTTTTCTCTCTCTCTTTTCTCTTTTTCCCCTTCTCTCCCCTTTTTCTCCCCTTTTCCCCCTTCATCTCTTTTCTCCCCTCTTCTCTTTTTCTCTCTTCTTTTATCTCTCTCTCCTTTTCTCTCCCCTTCTTCCCTTTCTCTATTTCTTTCCCTCTCTCTCTCCCTCTCTTTTCCCCCTCTCTCTCTCTTCTCTCTCCTCTTCTCCTCTTCTCTTCCCCCTCTCCTCTCTCTCTCCTCCTCTCTTCATCTATCTCTCTCTTTTTCTCTCTCTCCCTCTCCTTCTTTCTCTCTCTCTCTCTCCTCTCTCTCCTCTCTCCCTCCTTCTCTCTCCTCTCTCTCCTTCTCTCTCTCTTTTCTCTCTCTCTCTCTCCTCTTCTCTCTTTTCTCGCCTCTCTCTCCTTCGCTTCCCCTCTCGATTCCTACCCTCCATTTTTCCCTTTACCCTCCTCCTCCATCTTTTTTCTGGATGTTTATAAATTTTTTCCCCTCTTGTAATAGTATTTCCTTTTTATCCCCTCGGTTTACCCTACCTCGTTTTTCCCTCATTCTTATTAAAATATCCCCTTTTAAATTATTCCCCCCTTTCCTTTAATCTTTTATTTTATTTCTCATATTTTCCATCTTATACCCCCTTTTCTTTTTTTTTGATGCCCCCATGTACTTTTTTTTTATTTAATTTATTTAAATGTTTTTCTTCTTTTAACGCTTTTATCCTCTTTCCTGTTTCTTTTCCTCTTATTTTTTTTTCCCATATACGTCACACACACAACACACACACACACACACACAACACCACACACACCACAACACTCTCTTTAAAAGCTTGGACGAACACTTTCCCTCACAATCGCTCCGAACCTGGAAATTTTGGGACGAAATCAAAAAGTTTGGGGCCGATCTAGAAATCAACCCTTCCAAGGGCCTCTGGATTAGGGGGAAGGTTTTTCAAAAAAAGGGGAAGTGCATGGGAGACAAAAAAAATGATCTCAAAAAGTCGGAATTTTACAGGAACTCCCTTTAAAGGTAAGTCAAAACGCTTCGGGGGCGGAGCAAAAAAACAAAATTTGAAGAAAGACCTGGGAAAGAAAAAGCAGGTCCACTACCGGAAGATTACAACAAAAGCCAAATACGCCACGGGAAAAAAGAATTAACAATGGAAAAAACCTGGGAAAAACTCCCACCCGGGCCAAACTTGTTCGAGAAAGCTAATCCCATTAAAAGGAACTGTCACGGGTACCGGGCGTCCCCGAACAATCGTCCAACTAAATTTGAGACCCAAAAGCTTAGGAAAAATGCCAAAAAAGCAAAAAGGGTAAAAAATTTTTGAAATTGGCCCTGCTCCAAAAAATAAAAAAAAAGTAACCATAATGAAGCAAGCCGGCTGGGGAAAAATTCCATTTGGCATAAAAGGGAAATTTTTTAAAACCGCAAAAAGGTGCCCCCCCAAACGGTGGGTCCCGGGGGGGAAACCCCCCCCCCCAACCCCCCCCCCCCCCCCCCCCCCCCCCCCCCCCCTCCCCCCCCCCCCTTTGGCTTTTTGGGGGTGAAGGATGCAAAATCAGGGGGGAGAGAGGCACCTCTCAACACAAACCTCCCCCAATGGGACCTCAGAGCCCCGTAGAAAAAAGAAAGCAGCGGCGGGTAGTTATTTTCACTATAATAGTATATTTTATTATTTTTACAATGCACTAAATTTAAATTATTTTGAATTGCCATTTATTTCTATAGATGCGATGTCTCATTATCCTTAGTTTGATTGCCCACTTTTCCCCATACAATAAACAACGTTTGACCCTTTTTATTTATTAAAAGACAAGACAACAATGAGTAGACGTAAATCAGTCTGTTTACTTCAACTATAAACCCCCAAGTCAAAATGATTTTTGGATACTTTATACCCAAATAAGACACAACAAATTTACTTTACTAAATATGAAATTAGGTCCGTACCCAATTTACAGTTTTTTGTGGGACTTATTTTTGCAAAACGGTGTAAAGTTTTATAAAAATATTCACAAAACCAGATTTGCCCTCCCCTTGTCAAATTATACCAATTCCCAGGATACAAAATTTTTACCTGTGTAGAAAATAAACGGGGAGGTGTAGCCATGATTTTCTGATGACCATCATTTACCATATCAAAGAATTTGCCTGCGAGTCTTACTAAAATGTTTAGGTGTGAGTGTATGATAATTATAGAAAAATTTTTTATATGGTGAAGGGCCCTCCGGAGGTAATAAAATTTTTCTTAGCACTTGAAGGGACATTTTGTCACAGTAATGATAAAAAATACTTAGTATTCATTTTTTCGGGGATTTAATTTTAGATTTTTTAAAGATAACGAAGGTATGTATTTGATTTCTTTATATGAGTTTTCCTTTTTCTTTTTTTTCCACTAATCACAAGACCTCCCGAATACAGATACAACCGCCACTTTAATTGATCATATTTGGGCCACATATTGAATCAAATTTAAAAATTTAATAATACAAACAGAATACTGTCTTTATCCATTTGTCTAAATTTTAAAGAATTTTATAAAAGACAAAGTGCCCCAGTAATTAATAAAAAAATTTGTAAACAGACTGATTAAATAACTTGGGTTTACCGATCTTCACAGGGAATTGGGCGACATTTTTCAGTCAAACTGTCCTAATGAAGATATAAGCTTTTTTTTTTTTTTTAAATTCGCAGCTTTTTTAAAAAAAATTTTTTCCCAGAAAGAAGATTTGTGTAAAAAATAAAAAGGAACGAAGCCCATACATACATTAGCTTTAAGAAACAGTATAAAGAAAAACACAGACAGAGAGACTTTCACATAAATGGCCTTTAACATTCAAAAAACAGTAAAGAAAATAAAGAAAAAAGGCAAAAATTCTAAAAAACAGCAAAAAAAACTTTTACAAAAAAAAATTTAAAAGAAACCCAAAGGGAAAACCAAAATCTCACGGAAAACTATTACTCTATACTTGGTAAAAAATTTCCAAATAACAAAGAAACAAAAAATCGAACTAAAAAACCCTTGTGCCCCAAAAGTCAAATAAATTTAACGATCATTTTCCCAAAAAAAGATGAGAACCCAAAAATACTTGATGGAAATCACCCTTTAAATTTCTTAATCAATTTCCCGGTATTCTATGATTACCCCTTTAAGCCCCACTGAAACTGAAAAATATTTACAAGCCCCTTAAAACAGCAACCCGGAATTGACGATGTGTCACCAAAAAATTTTAAAAAAACACCAAATTATTTTCAACCCCCCTGACTCACATAACAAACCCCTTTTTAAGAAAAGGAATTTTCCCCGACAGACAAAAAAGGCCAAAGTGATTCCAATATACAAATCGGGCAGTAAAAATGAATTAACAATTATCGCCCCATTTTCCCTACTACCCGCTTTTAGCAAAATATTGAAAAAGTCATTGAACCCGTTTGATTAATTACTTAAAAATAATCAATTTTCTTTTAAATACCAACAGGTTTGGGTACATTCAACAGAGTCAGGAATTTACAATTCACAATAGTGCTAAAAGTACTTAAAAAAACCCCTGTGCGGGGTATTTCCGACTTATCAAAGGCCTTTTACCTTTAAACCCTCGTATATTGCGGGATAAACTTTAAAATAATGGGATTTGAGGGACCACGCAACTTTTTGAAAAACTATTTTAAACAATAGGGACAGTCAGTGTATTTTAAGGTAATTATTTTTCAAAAAAATTAAAACCCCAGGATACCACAAGGATTTTTCTGGACCATACTTTTTTTTGTTTTCATAAATGATATTTCAAATGCTAGTTCCCAAATTCAAATATACTATTAAAGCTGATGATACCAATTGATTAGCGGATAAGGAAAACTAAATTTTTCCAGAAGTTTAACTATAGAATAGAATTAATTTTAAACAATGGATAAAAACTAACAAATTAAAATTAATACTTCCAAAACAACTTATCCCCTTTTAAAATCGTCCTTAAACAATCATTTCCCCCCACTGTTTTAGGGGTGAAATATTTAAAGGTAAACCCTACAAAATTCCTTGGGGGCCATATAGATGAAAATTTGAATGGAGCTTTAGATAAAAGATTAATTCCAAACTATCCCGAATGTGTGGTATTTTATAAGGACAAACACCCACAATCGAAGTATGATCAGTATTTTAATACACGTTGGTTTCCTCACCTTATATTGTTGTCAGTATGGGCAGACTTGGCCCTCCTTTATTTCCCCAAATTAAAAATAGCACAAAAAAAAAATTTGAGATGTTAAATTTCATTTTGGTTTAAATTTTATTCTAAGCCAATATATTTTTAGAACACAAGTTCAATTTTACCTATCCCTAAATCTTTTTTCTATATAATTTTTAAAAAATATTACAAACAGAAAGGGAACTTCCATTTTAAATTCAAGAAACCATTTACAGCACTAGAAAAAAATAAATTTAATTTTGTTTGTCCCCATATCGAAAAAAACTCTCTTTAGGAACAGATCTTTTTTTTTGGTCCCCAATATGGAATACTTTACCCAAATGACTTTAAAAAATCTGGTAATTCGGGTGTATTTCCCAATTTAAAAATAAAATAAAAAAATATCTATTCAGCAACAAAATTTGTAAAAAAAACCCCCTCCATAAATAATGTAGATAGGTCAAAGTCATGAATTTTTTTCTTCTTGTATACGATTATTAAAAAAGATATTTAGCTCCTCAGCTAAATTGTATTTTTTTTTTAATAGAAAAAATACGTCAAGGAGCCCTTTGGGTCGACAGTTTATTCCCAAAATTATTTTAAATTTTTTATGTATATATGTTTAATTTCTATGGAAATAAATTCTTACTTAAAAACTTATTACACACAAAACACCACACACAAACCACACACAAACACACACAACAAAAACCACACAACTACACACCCCACCCACACACACACCAACAACACACACACACACACACAAACACACACAACAACATACAACACACACACACACACCACACACACAACACAGCACACACACACACAAAAACACACAAACAACACACAAACACACACACAACACACAACACACACAAAAACCCCACAAAAAACAAACACACACAAAACACACACACACAACACACAACACACACACACACCACACACAAATCACACACACACACACGCAAACAAAACAACACACCATATACCTATCAGTGGAGGTCAAAGGAGGGAAAGACTCATCTCTCTTCAACACTTCCTTTCGCCATCTTTTTTCATGCAATCTCCCAGCAGGGATCCTCTTCACTTCCTATATTCTTATCTTTCCTTTTAGTAGAATTATCCTCTCTTCCCCTTTTTGGCCCTTTTCCTTCTCCTTCATTCCCTTTTATTCCTTTTTTTCTTCATTTAATTTTTCCCCTTCCTCAAACAGGTCTTTCCCCCCGTAATGCTGAGGGAACAAAAGAGGGACCGAAATAACGATACCTCACACGGATTCACCTGATTTCCCGTTGCTAATTATTGGAAATACCTGGAAACCTGGGCATGGAGGAGACGAGTTGTTCCTTACCACATTTTTGCCTCAATTTTTTTTTTTGTTTTTTTTTAATCAAAAGGTGGCCCAAGGGGACAAAAAAAAGAGGGGAGCAAAAGCCCCCCTTTGTTGCCAGTCCTATAAAGAAGACAGTAAGAGAATACAAATAGGGGGGGGGCCAATTTTGTTTGGGGGGCGCTTTTTATCTTGCTTGAAAAGATTTAAGTCGTAGGAAAGTGGAAACATAAAAAAAGGGAAAAGAGTTCAGAGTTTTTCCCGTGAAAGGAAAAGGAAAGAAGGGTTAAATCTGCATTAGGAAGAGGAAGAATGGGGTGAGAAGAGTAGAAAATACATGCCCACCCCTTTGCAGGAGGCCCGCTGAAGGGGGGTAGGCATGCAGTTAGCAAGTTCAGATGAGCTGTGAGCATGAAAATAACGGTAGAAGATAGCAAGAAAAGCAAAATTACGGCGGTGATTTAAAGATTGAAGACAGTCAGTCAGAGGAGGAGAGTTAATGAGACGAAAAAGGTTTTGACTCAACCCTATTTAGGAGAGCTGTATGAGTGGATCCTCCCCAAACATGTAGGACATACTCCATACATGGGCAGATAGAGAGCAAACAACTGGGATGGAGAAAAAAAAGACGCAGACGACACAGGACACCTAACTTCTAAGAAGCTGTTTTAATAAGAGATGAGATGTGAAATTTCCAGTTCAGATTTTTAGTAAAGGATAGTCGAAGAATGTTCATTGTAGAAGGATATAGTTAAGTGTCATTGAAGAAGAAGAGAGGATAGTTATCTGGTAGGCTTTGTCGAGTAGATGGGTGAATAAATTGGGTTTTTGAGGCATTGAGCAAAACAAGGTTTGCTTTGCCACAATCAGAAATTATTGAAAGATTAGATGTTAGGCGCTCGGTGGCATCTCTCCGTGAATCAATTAGCTCCTGTTGAGTTGGACGTCAAATAAACGACGTTGAAAAATGCAGGGTAGAATCATCAGCGTAGGAGTGTATAGGGCTTTAAATTAGACTTAAAAGATCATAAATGAATAACAAAAGGAGAGAGGGTGATAGGACAGAACCTTGGGGAACACCACTATTGATAGATTTAGGAGAAGAACAATGTCCGTCTACAGTAGCTGCAATAGAACGGTTTGAAAAGAAACTTAAGATAAAGCTACAGAGGGAGGGATAAAAACCGAATGAGGGTTGTTTGGAATTTAATGATTTGTGCCAGACTATCAAAAGCTTTTGATATGTCAAGGGCAACAACAAAAGTTTCACCAAAACACCTAAAGAAGGATGACCAAGATTCAGTTAGGAAAGCTAGAAGATCGTCAGTAGATCGCCCTTTACGGAAACCGTACTGACGATCTGATATAAGATTGTGAGCACATAGATGCTTAAGAATCTTCTTATTAAGTGTAGATTCAAAAGCTTTAGAAAGGCAGGAAGTCAAAGCTAAAGGACGGTAGATTGAAGGATTAGAAGGGTCACCCGTCTTAGGAACAGGTTGGATGTGAGCAAACTTCCAGCAAGAAGGAAAGGTGGAAGTAGACAGACAAAGACGGAAAAGTCTTTGCTCAGAAAGTCATGCTGCTGGGTGGTTTACTGAAACAGTCATTTGTTACTTCTTTATACCTGTGTTGTTACCTGTGTTGCTTCTTAGTATAGTATTCCATTTACCTATTACTTTAAGCCAGTTTACATGGATTTCCAGTCCATAAGCAGGCGTGGGATAAGCCTTTGGCTTCGGTTCCCATTGTTTTTCTTACCAGTTCTTGGTTCTGTTGCTATTTGTATTTTTGGTTTTCTCATCTTAGATTTGGATTTTTGGATATATTTTTCTCAATGGTTGTTTATTGTTGTTGTTGAATTTGTTGCATCTGTTATTGTTATATCGGTTGTTATTGATAACTTGTTGCATCTATTGTTGGATGAGTAATTCACTCGGGTCTTTACTGTGCTAGTGCGTGATGCTGGAGTTAACTTTAAATAAAATAATATATAGGAAATAATAAAAAAAAATAGAAAGGAGGGCGTAAGAAATAATGTTGTCACCTAATATTGAAGAAAAAAAGGAAAAATTAAAGGAAAAGGAAAAAGAAGAAGAGGAAGAAAGAAGGGAAGAATACATATATACGTAATAAGAATGAATCAGTTAATGAACCTTCGTTCCTGGTATTGCGTCGCACCTGTGATTTGATATATAATGTATTAGTGATACCTGTAAGTACTAGTGTTATTGACAGGTAAGGTACAAGGTGTTACAAGTACTGTATCCATACTATCTTTGTTTTACCTGGTACACACACCCAGGCATAGTACTCCTTACCTGTATATTAATTTAAAGGTGCTTACACCAGTTAGTATATATAACCTGTATATAGGAACAGGTGGGTATAATTATGACCTTCACCTGCCTGCTAGCATTTTATTCTACCCCCACTTACCCTCTTCCTTTTTATTATTGTCTACTACCCCTAATTCACCTCACTTCCCTTTTTTTATTTTCTACTATCCCCACTTACCCTCTCTGCTCCTATTATGTTTTACTACCCCCACCTCCCATCTCTCCCTCTTTTTTATTTTCTATCCCCCCTTTCCCCTCTATCCCTCTTTTATTGTCTACTTACCCCTACTTCACATCTATCCCTCTTTTTCATGTTCTACTACCCTCACTTCCCCTCTCGTTTATTTTCTACTACTCTAACTTCCCCCTTCTCTCTCATTTATGTTTTATTGACCCCACTTCCACTCTCCCTCTTTTATATTATTATTCTTTTTACCAAAGCACTTTCAAAATATGAAAAAAGTCGAGGGCAATCAGAGAGTGCGGGAATAGTAAAGGAACAAGTAAAGGAAAAAATGGTCATCCACCGGCACTGGGCACAGTTTTTTTTTCCCTCTGTGTTTGTGTGATTCAGTGTTTTTGTTAGTGTGAAGAAATGGTGTGAGCTGAGGCTGGGGGTGTGTATGTATGTGTGTGGGTGTGGTGTGTGTGTACGTGTACGTGTGTGTGTGCGTGTGTGTGGTTGGGTGGGTGGATGTTTTGGAAGGGTGCGTGCGTGCGTGCGTGCATGCGTGTGTACAAATCGAGGGAATGGCTCTGCTCCTTGATGGCAAACTGTGGTAGTACGTACATGATGCTGGTTTTGATTTTAAATATCAAAATAAAATATAAATAGGAAGAAAAAGAATAAACATTGAAAGGAGGGCGTAAGAAATAGTTGTGTCATCTATTATTGAAGAAAGAAAAGTGAAGCACGACGAGAAATAAGAAGAGGACATACATACGCAAGAAGAATGAATGAATGAATGAAAGTTTTAAAGCCTAGATGACATTTTTGAGACAAAAGAGAGAGAGAGAAAAGAGAGAGAGAGAGAGAGAGAGGAGAGAGAGAGAGATGAGAGAGGGGAGAGAGAGAGAGGGGAGAGAGAGAGAGGAGAGAGGAGAGAGAGAAGAAGAGGAGAGAGAGAGAGGGGGAGAGAGAGGAGAAAAAAGAGAGACGGGGAAAAGAGAGAGACGGGAGAGAGAGAGAGAGAGAGAGAGAGAAAATATGATTTTGGTAAGCTTGCAGTTTTTGGAAAGTTTTAATACATGACTTCCAAAGCGACAGTATGGCTTTAAATGTTTTTGATTTAAATGCCCAAAAGGGGGAAATGTTTCCAAACAGCAGAGGTCATTGGCAGTGTGGCCTTAAGATCAAAATCAGGGAAGGTTATTTGATTCATTTCAACCATTTTTTTTTTATTGGCGACCATGAAGTGAATTTACCATGTAAATTAAATTGAGATCCTGTGATTTCTAATCAGATTATTGTGGATTTGTTTTCTTTAAATTTTTCCAAAAAAAAATATTCATATATATATATAAAGCCAAAATATTTGTTTTTTTGAATATCATATCTGTATTATTTCCTTATTTTTGTATTATCTTTATTTATGTTAAATTTATTCATATGATTATTTTGCCTATAAATAATGACTTTATATTAACCTAAAAATATTGAATCTCTTCAAAATGGTAAAACAAAGTCATGCATAGTTTTAACGTTTATTCTTTGGAAAAGTGGGGTGGGTGTTAAAAGTATGTGTATTTTTTTGTTAACAATAGATGGACACCACACACACACACACACACACACATACACACACACATACACACCCCACACGCACACGCACACGCACGCACACGCACTCACACAAACACACAGCAAGTATTACCATTAAAAAAAAACCATGTACGTACACAAAAAAAAATATCACACACTGACTGGTCTCTGGTAATTTCCAAAAAAAAAGGAGGGTGGGGGGTGGGAATGGTAAAAAGAAAAGTGTTGCAAAAAAGTTGTCCCCTGGGGGACATATTTACTGCCGCACCAGTCTTGGGTTTTAGGGAGGGGAGCAGCCGGGAGTGACTGTTTGCCGTGATTTCTTCAGAGCTCCCGCGGGCCGCCTTGTTTAAGAATGGTGGAAGCTTGCAGCGGAAGCTGAGGGACTGAAATTTTGTATGAAAAACGTGTGGAAGTGATGGACGGATGTAGTGAATTATGTATATGTTCAAAGATAAATAGTAAGAACTGAAAGAATGTTATGAAGTGAAAGGTGATAAGTGAGAAGTATAGGTAGGTATAATGCAGTCGATAATGTGTATAATATAATGATGGGAACTGAAGCGACGCAGTAAATACCTCACCACCTCCGAATGGACAAACATGAAACTCGCCTCTCTTTCTTCTTCGCCTTCTTTCTTCGCAGTAAATCAAATTATAGAATAGAGGAAAAAGTTGGTAATGAATGATGAAGGGTTTGATAATGTTAAGGGCAGGGTTGTTTGATTTAATCAAGTTGATTTAATCACTGGTTTAAATCATGATTAAAATCAAACGATTTTTTTTTAAAAGAATCACTGATTTAAATAAAAAACACAAATTTATTTGATAACAGGAGGGGGAAAATAGGAAAAATTTAAACCAATGGGCTTTATGAACACCAATGTTATCATGTAGTATAATTATATCATAATGAGACACAATGAGTGGTGCGGGGAATCCACTGTGGGACTTGGGGATAGCGAAAATTTCCCTGTGGCGTTTTGACAGCAGAAATATTTTTTTCTCAATGTACATATATATATATATATATATATAATATATAATATATATATTATATATATATATATATATATATATATTTTATATAATATATATATATATATATAAAATATATATATATATATATATATATGTGGGTGTTGTACTGGTACAAAAAAAACCACACTACTATAACCAAAAGTTGAATGGCATGTTACTTTTGTTTATAAAAAGCTAAAGTGATATTAACCAAAGTTTAAAAATGCATTATGATTATATACAAAAAATATATTATTCTCTTGTTCAACCGTCAAAGTAATTACTACTACAACAAAAAAAATTATATTTAAAAATTTTTATGTTAATCAATGTATAGTGTATAGTGGAATTTGGGAATATTTTAAAAAAAAGTATAGATAAATATATAAATAACCATAATAGTAAAAATTCCGGTGTTCATGTTTACTATCCAGAGTTAGCTAAAAACAAGTAACCTTGTAACTTCATACAATAAACAAATTCCACTTTAATTTAATTGGTTACACCCAACAAAGAATTTAAGCCCTCATCATCATCATTAGGAGTAGTAGTTTATTCATGGACTTCAAAAGGAAAACAAGTTTTACTGCCTTTTCTGTACCGAGGCGGGTTTCCTCAGTTTTGAGTGTACTGTTATATATGCATTATAAGTTAAATTAATTTAATCACTTATTCTATCTTTTTAAATTATAAAAATGCTAAATATTATCCTATAGTAGTTAGATTTCATGTAGAACATCAAAATTAATACAAATTTAAAAAATCTATATTACCAAATATATATAAATCAAATAAATCCGATTTAAATCAAATAAATCCGATTTAAATCAAATAAATCGGGTTTTATTAATTTGTTTATTTTTTTTAAATCAAACATCCTGGTTAAGGGTAAATAGTTAAATGGTTGAAGAAAGAGTCCAAAACTGATTAAAAAAAAAAACCAGCACTAGCAGGTGATAAGTGATTTTGGTAAATTATGCCATTGAGATAAATAACTTACAGATTATATCAGACACTTGATAAAGATAAAGACATATGCATGAAATAAACAAGTTAGTTCGATGTCAGTTTAGTGTAGTCAGTGTAGGGCAGTTTAGTGGCGGTGGCAGTGAATGGTTGGTGTGAAGGCAGTAGCGGGGGGAGGGCTCAGCGCGGTGCCAGGGCCGGGGGGTCCTCCACAACGTGTAAACGGGGAGGCCCTTCGCGCCCGTGTGAAGCACGCCGTAATACCGCTGCTGAGGCATTGTGGTGCTCGGTTTTTGCACACTCCTGCTCGAGCCCTGCTGAAAACTCGGCTGGCAAACCCTGTTGACGGTCGGCAGCACGGGGCCCGCCTAGAAGCCGCTCCTCCTGCAGCCACCAGCACGGTTCCTGTCAGGAACCTTCGCTGAGGTACAAGGGGCCACCCCAAGTGGCGGTACCCAGCAGAAAGCTGGGCCCCCTAGGGAACAGGGCAGGCGTATGGCCCGGGGTTTTTGAGGGCGGGCTCCAGCACCCAAATAGGCGCGCTGTAAGCCTTCTCGAGTCTCAACTGCGCCACAAGGATCGGCCCCCGTCGTTTCCGGGGGCGAGTGGGTTGGATAAGGGTTGACCCGCGGTGACCCCGGGGCATGGGGGTGTCATGGGAGTCTTCCTTGCGCGGTAGCGGCCGCCATCTACCAAGCTGTGCCCTGCTGGTGTACTAGAAAAATGTACCCCTAGAAAAAGAACATCAGCACCCCCCAGCCCAGGTCTTTGTGTTTTTATGCGAGACTTGCATTCAGCAGGTTTTTTTTTTTTTTGACCTGAGGGGACGGCGGCGAGGACACGCCCCCGGTGTTTTAACCCGCCGAGGCCTTTCCCTTTTTCAAGTACTATTTTAAACCCGCACACCAACGGCGTCGGGGTCTTTTACTGGCGCCGGAACCTGCCCACCAGTGCCGTGGCGCGCATGGCCGTTTTTACTGCCCAGGGAGATGTCAAGGTGCAACCCTATCTCATGGTGCACGAGCTTGAACTGGGGCACCGCTGCCTTCTCCAGGACGGTGAGGTTTTGGTGGGCGCGAGGCCACGCAGTGCCCCAGCAGGGGTCGCGCAGCGCGTACAGTCGCGGTGGTGACTGGTCGCCGGTGGGCCACTGGCCATCCAGCGCTATGTTTTTATCGCTGTCCGGCAGCTAGAGGCTTTTGGCCAGGCTACCGGTGACCCCCAAACGCGCCCGCGGGCCATATCTCGGCCACGATGATTTGCACATCCGCCACCAGATGCATGCGGCGCCGGTACCGGCCTCGGAGCCTCCTGTCCACCAACTGGAAGTCAGGACTTCCTGGTGGGTAGGGCTCGGAGGCTGCCCGGGTGTAGCAAGCCGGCGGGCACTGCCAAGGCGAAGGCGGACGGCGCGTTGCAGGCTGCGGGGCCTTGGCTGGTTGCCGGGAGGGGGCCTGCGTGTGTGGCTGGCAGGGGGCAGAGGGGGCCTCCACATCCTTGTGAAGCACCACCTCTGTCTGCACCACCTTCCTCGCAGGCCGCCACGTCACGACGAGAACAAGCCTCGCCCTCCCGCTCGTCACGCCGCGCTTCGCTCTCGTCCTTCACTTCCTCCTTGTCCTCCTTTCCGTGTTCCTGGGTCCTGCAATACTCATTCTTGTCTGTCTTGCTGTCCTCCTGCTCCTGTTCTAGCTTGCATTCCTTTTCCTGCTCCTCCTCTTTCTTACATTTCTCAGCCTGCTCCTCCTCGAGCCTGTACGTCTCGACCTGCTGGTCCTCGTGCCTGTACGCCTCAGCCTGCTGGTCCTCTGGCGTGCACGGCTCGGCCTGCTGGTCCTCTGCCCTGCACGCCTCGGCCTTCTGGTCCTGTGGCCTACACGCTTCGGCCTGCTGGTCCTCTTGCGTGTACGCCTCGGCCTGCTGGTCCTCTGGCGTGCATGCCTCGGCCTGCTGGTCCTCTGGCCTTCACGCCTCGGCCTGCTGGT
>JACEEZ010010915.1:35000-45409 GCA_016584305.1 Chionoecetes opilio
CACACACACACCACCACACGCACTCGACTCAACACACACACACGTACACGCGCCACACACACACACACACACACACACACACACACACACACACACACACACACACAACACAACACACACACACACACACACACACACACACACACACACACACACACACACACAACAACACACAAACACAACACACCACACAACACGCACACACACACACCACACACACACACACACAATCGGTTACATCGTGGCCTGCCCGCGACAACCAGTAGTGGCTCTGACAGCTTAGTGGCTCAAAATTCGAAAGTGGCGGTCATGCAGTGTGGGAACTACGTAGGGCTACCCTTTAATGCCTTAATTCACACGCCCGCCAGGTGAGGGAGGGACAGGTGACCCCCCCTCCCTTCCCCCTGTATTAAGAGACCCGTGAAAGAGATCAAGGGTAGAAGTCCACTGGTTAATTAAGGACACGCTAAGAAAGGCAGGTACATGTATTGGTTGTCTTCCTCGATTCCCTGCGAGTGTAGATATAATATTTTGTATTGGAAAACCAGTTGAGAGGAAGATCATGAGGCTGACATGGTAACAGCTGAGAAAGTACCACACGAGCTACTCTTAAATAAGGTTAAAGCTCATGGAATAGATGGGAAAGTTCTTCGTTGGATCAGAGCTTGGCTAAGTGATAGGCAACAAAGGGTTAAAATTAATGTATCTAAATCTGAATGGGGACAGTGGACAAATGGAGTTCCACAAGGGTCTGTTTTGGGTCCTTTTACTATTTTTGATTGACATCAACGTCTTGGATAGTGGGATTAGCAGTGATATCAGCAAGTTTGCTGATGATACTAAGGTAGGTAGGTAATTGGATCACAGTCTGATGTAAACATATTGCAGGGGAGACTTAGATAAACTTAATGAGTGGGTAATCAGATGGCAGATGAAATTTAATATTGATAAGTGCAGCGTTTTGAATGTTGGTAGAAAAACCCCTGCTAATAGATACACCATCGCAATTTCGCTGAAAAGTCAAAAGGGTGAAAAATTCTTGGGGTGAGGGTGGGCCCGACTTCGCCTGAAAAAATGATTGAGGCTAAAAAAAGCAAATAGAGTGTTGGTTTATTACCAAAGTTTTAAAAAGTATAAGTGCGGAAGTTTTTCTAAAGCCTTATCTGACTCTACAGACCTCACCTAGACTTGCAGTTCAGTTTGGTCCCCCATATTACAGGGGGTATGTTTAGTTAGAACCTGCGAGAAGGATGACCAAAATGTTCAAGGGATGCGAAACTTTATTTTTAAAAAGAGTTGAAGCTTTTAAAAATTTACATCACTCGAAAAACGCAGAGAACGGGCGATCTGTAGAATTTTTAAGTGGATAAAGGTTTAAAAAAGGAGATGGGAAAAAGTTTTTAGGGCTATTAACCAGGGTAAAAAGAAATACGGTTTAAACGGGAAAAAGCGTAGATTTTAAAAAGAAATGGGGAAAAAACTGGTTCACAATGGGGTGGTGATGATGAAGGACTCAAGACGGGTAGATAGTCAGTCTTTGGGGAACTTTAAAGAGGGGTGGATAGGTTCATGGATGGGATAAAAGGGGGATGTATAAGTTTTAGGTACGGGAAAACCACGTGTAGGCCTCAGGGCCCTTTTGTAGCCCCCTTAAATTTTTTTTTTTATTTTTTATGTTCATGGCAAATTCCCTATCTAGAAACCCTGACAGTAGGAAGAAAAGTAAGATTTAACGTTTCACGTAACGAACAAAAGGGGGGGAAAAATTTTGTAAAGCAGGGAAATTTGTAAAACTTACCTTCGAACTTTAGAAAACTTAAACTTGCCTTAATTACCTAGCCTAAACTATTAACACAACTTTTTTTGGAGTGTTTCTTTATCATAACAACACAGAGCACAAATACACCTTTTGGGGAAAATGTCCCCGGGGGTAACTTCTAGAGGGGGAAAAAGTCCGGGGGGTAATCTGTAAAGGGTGAAATAGAGGGAAATGTGCAAAGGGAAAATGCGCGGGGGAATCTGTCAAATTGGGAAATTGGAGGGGAATATGTCCGGGTGGGAAAATGTCCCGGGGAGGGCCCAGATGTTAGCGCCCGATATCCTCTCCATATGGGGTGAGGGGCTACCCGTTAATGCGGTGAGGGTTTTAGAACAGAAAAGCGAGGGTCTGGGGTGTGAATTTTAAGAGGTTAACCCCCGGTAGTACATCAGGGGCGGGCCAAATTTTTTCCTCCCAGCTGACAAGGTGCTACCAAAGCCTTAGCTGACGGTCCCCCCTTTCCTTCCGGACCGTTATTTTTCTCCTTAGGATATACTGGTTTCTGTATTCTGTGGGGCAATGTCGTTTTCTTTTTTCCCCTTTTTTTTTCTTTTTTACTTTTCCTCCCCCTTTTAGTAATCCAGAGTGTCCTCATCTACCTTCACTTCATTCGTTTTTTTTTTCGTTGCATCTTCCTTCTTTTCATTTTTCTTTCCCCTTCTTCCCTTTTTCTAAGAAATTCTTTCCCTTCTATATATAGTTTTCTTGAGCATTTTGGAGAGAGAGAGGAGAGAGGAGAGAGAGAGGGGGAGAGAGAGAGGAGAGAGAGGAGAAAAGAGAGAGAGAGAGAGAGAGAGAGAGAGAGAGAGAGAGAGAGAGAGAGAGAGAGAGAGAGAGAGAGAGAGGAGAGAGAGGAGAGAGAGAGAGAGAGAGAAAAGGGGGGGAACGGGTCGGAAACAAAGTGACGTCGTGGTGGCCGTCGAACGTTCTGACTATGAGTGGTTACATATGTGACAGAACCCCGGGGGCTATTGTCACGGGATGTGGCGTGATCGAGGCCCCGGGGACAAGGCGGCGGTGTAGCAGTGGCCCGCGAGGGACTACAGCTTCAGTTACTCCCTTTCCCCGGTCCCAAGGGATAGAAGCGATGTTCTTCCGCCCTTCTCCTCACAAAAAAAAGTGCGTTTGTTATCCCCTTTTTATCCCCCACAAGGGCACGGCGCAGCACCCATAGCCTTCCTCACCGCCAGCTGGATTACATCTTGTCCACCCGCACTGCCAGAACAGCGTTATCGTGGGCGACCTGAACAGCACTTGGTGGAAAGGGCCTTCACAGAGTTGACAATGGTCCATGGGTCACCAATCCGTCCCTTCTCCACACACGAAAGAGTGGCTCTCTGACCCAGGCTCACTGATTTTCTGCAACTCTGCGGGTTTAGCCAGTGAAAAACAGTTGGCAGCTCTGACATAATGAGTGGTCTCCCATTGCCTAGACCCCGCCACGAGGAAACATGCCAGCGGGTCTTTGGGCTGTGGGATAAGCTGCGGGGCTGCCATCAAGCGCGCCTGTCTGACACTGAGGGCCCGCCGCGCTCTGCGGGACGGGGATCACATGCGGCCCCCTTCACCCCCAAATTCCCCTTTGCCGCGGGGTCCCTAACAGGTTCCACAAGTTTTGTACGGGGCTGAGGTGCGAGACCACCGGGTTGGGTTTCAGGTGTCGCCATGCCGCGGGGAAAAATACAACCCTGGTGCCCCCTAAAGCGCCGCCCCACACAGAGGAACAAGGCCCGCCCCTCCCCACCTGAAAGGGCCCATGACCAGGAAGCTTCATGGCCAGGAACAAGTGGGAAAAGACGTAAAGGGGGGAAACTACCCTCCAATAAAGTTGACCCAAGAAAGGGTGGTCCTTGGGAAGGAGAGACAAGGCCCGTCACCCGGAGAGGACCCCCCCCTCTCACACCACAGGAGACGGGGTGGAAAAAAAACCGGGGAGAAGGCAGACCTCCGGGCGACACCTTAGCAGGAAAATGACGAACAGGACCCTGAGAGGCAAACCACCTCGCCCCCACCCGTATTGGGCCCTGGGCCTGGACAGCCCGGTGGTCACGGGGAAACCCTGGGGCCCCTCCTGCGCACCGTCAACACCAAAAAAGGCGCCTGGGCCTGATGGTGTGATCCCTTCCTGTCAAACTGTGCAGTGAGTTGATAAAGGCCCCTCACGCACATCTTTCAGCAGTCCTCCAAACGGGCGCCTGGCCAACCGTGAAGGAGGTCGTGTCACGCCCCTACACAAGAAAAAGGGAGGAGATCCAGCTAGTCCCAACTCGCTCCGTCAGTTGTCCCCGATCTTAAAAGGGTTTTTGCAAGCAACGACCGCCACCTGAGGGGCACCACCTGATGCCCCAGACAGTACGGGGTTAGGAAGGGACGTCCGCCTCGGGCCTCTTCTTCCCGCTCTCCAAATCGGCAGGACCCCTGGACTCGGCCCCCCCATCGCTGGTGATAGGGGGGAACGGGGGGGGGGGGGTTTTGGGGGGGGGGGGGGGGGGGGGGGGGGGGGGGGGGGGGGGGGGGGGGGCCTGGCCCCTCCTGGGGCCTTTAAAGGGTTGTGTGGCCCTCCTGGGAAATTACTTTCCCCTCCCGGCCCCCGGTGGCGTTTTTCTCGAGCACTGAACCACCCACCGAGGGTGGTGTGAATGACCAACCCTCCAGGGACATAAAACCCTTGGAGCTGGCAACAATTTTTGGGGGGCCCCACCTGGGTTTTTATACTTAAGGGCCCCCCGGCTCCGGGGGGCTGGTTGGGGACATACCCTTGCCCCAAAACCAAAAACGGGGGAAGGTTATAGGCCCCACCGCCCCCCCGGAACATTTCCCCACCCCCTTTGGGAGCGGATGGCAACCCCCAGTTGGGCCCGCCGGAAAGGCCCTAGGCCCCATGGGGGTTGTTCACCGTGAGAGGCCCCAGGCCACCTTCAGGGGAAAAGGGGAGGGGCGACCCCCCCCCAAAGAAAAATCAATAACTCCCCCCGGGGGAGAGGGACCCCCCGCTTTAAAAAAACCGCCAAAAACCGAAAAAGGGCGTCGGGGGTCCCCGTTCCCCTGCGCGGGGACCGGGATCGTGCCCCTCACGGCTGAAAAAGGCCCAGGGAGCCCCTTCCCCCCTTTAGGTTTTAGTTCCCCGTGGAGGAGGCCCGGCCGCTACAAGGCGGAGCGGGAGCCCTCCCCAACCCCCAGGGCCCACACCAATGGGCCGCGGCCCACTTTTGGGGCCCCCACACGGGGGGGGGGGGAAAACCCACTTTTGGTGGACTCCAAACCCCAGCAAAAACGCCCCAGATGGTGCCGCTTTCATCCCGCCTTAATGCCCGAAAAGGCGTGACACCCCGTTTGGGCGTCGTCCAATGGTGACCCCACAAAGGGGGGACATAAACAATAGCGAAACACACATATTGACACATATTGACACAAATGACACAGTGTACGTGTAAAATAGTTTCGCCTAAAAGTGCCCGGCGGAGAGGACCCCATCTGTAACTTATATATTTTGTTTACCCAAAACCCTAGCTTTCGGATAGATGTCCCCCGGGCAGGGACATCTTTAGTTCTCCCCCATTGCCTTCACAAAAACCCCTTTCATTTGTAGCCCCCTGTATACCATGTCATTGTTTAAAAACAAAATTAAAAAAAGAGAGAGAGAGAGAGAGAGAGAGAGGGGAGAAAAGGAGAGAGAAGAGAAGAGAGAGAGAGAGAGAGAGAGAAAAAAGAGAAGAAGAGAGAGAGAGAGGAGAGAGAGAGGAAAGAGAGGGGAAGAGAGAAGAGAGAGAGAGAGAAAGAGAGAGAGAGAGAGAGAGAGAGAGAGAGAGAGAAAGAGAAGAGAGCCGGTTAAAAATTCATTTTTTTTCCTTATTTACAGAATTTTACCCATATAAACTCACACTTAAGACAAATTTAATCTGGTTAATCTACCTATCCCTTATATCTCCCCTGTTCTCTCTAAACTTCACTTCATTCATTCATTATATCCGCCTCGTTATGACCGCGTGTATTATACAGGTATTAACCTTTTGTCGCGTCACCTGTATATCACACCAGCTTTGTTCCACCTGATGCCTAATTAGCCTTATTAGCTACTGAAAAGGTAAGCCTAGGTGAGAGAGAGAGAGAGAGAGATAGAGAGAGAGAGAGAGAGATATCATGTATAAGAATCCTGTCAGTCGTGTATAAGAGTGTGTAAGCGAAAAAATGTGTCGCATGTCTTATATCTATGGTAACAAAGTTCCTGTTATTAATTCCTTGTTGCAATGAATATTTACACAGAAGATGGAAAGACGAGGGAATATCTTTTTATGGAGTGGTTTCTAAAAGACGTAAAAACTTTGCTTGATTTATAATTCCATCCATGTAAGATTAATTAATACAAATGTTTTTCATGACAATTTTTTACCATTCATCTTCACATTGCTATTTTCTTTTCTAATGGTATCGTTTGAAAAAATAAATAATCTTATGGAAATTCATGTTAGCTTTGTTCGCAATGTTTTTTTCCCCTTATGGTATCGTTTGGAAAAAAAAAAAAAAGTCAACGTATGGAAACTTGGTGCGTCATTTGCTTATTCGCGACTCTGTATTTCACTGGAACCTGTCTATTTGTGGACATAGTTAGTGGCGGAACTAACATGCGGAACAGTGGTAGTGCGGAGCCTTACAAGGGGAGCGGCGCTGTCGACAGGAAAGCGTGGTACATCATTGAACTTAAGGCCGGTTCCCACTATCCCGCTTGTACGGCCGCCGTACAACAGCAATGAACAACAATGACGTCACAATGACGTCCCAAAAAAGTTGACCGCACCGCCGCACCGCTGTACGGCTGCCGTACAAAGTTAAAATCAAGTCATCTCTCCCGCACGGCGGTGTCCGCTCGAGCGGAGGTGCAAACTGTGCCCAGTTACCACAAATACCACTCAAGCGGTGATGATGGTGACGTCATTGTTGGGCGGTGTACGGCAACGGCGGCCGTACAGGTGGGCTAGTGGGAACCGGCCTTTACCGAATCTTAGCGCATGGCGGGAAAAGCTCTACTCGTGGACAAGATTCGCAAGACCCAACCTAGAGAACAGTATTTGTCCCCGGTACTGAAATAGAAGGGTGGAAAAGGGAGTGTGGAAGGGTGGAGAAGGGAGAGTGGAAGGGTGGAAAAGGGAGAGTGGAATGGTGGAAAAGGGAGTGTGGAAGGGTGGAAAAGGTAGTGTGGAAGGGTGGAAAAGGGAGTGGAAGGGTGGACAAGGGAATGTGGAAGGGTGGAATAGGGAATGTGGAAGGGTGGAAAAAGGAGTGTGGAAGGGGGGAAAAGGGAGTGGAAGGGTTAGAAAAAAGTGTGTAAGGGTGAAAAAGTGTGTGTGGAAGGGTGGAAAAGTGAGTGGAGGGTGGGAAAAGGGAGTGTGGAATGGGAAAAAATGGAAGTGGAAGGGTGGAAAAGGGAGGGGGATGGGTGGAAAAGAGAGAGTGGAATGGGGAAAAGGGAGTGTGGAATTGTGAAAAAGGGAGTGTAAAAAGGGGGCAAAAGGTAGTGGAAGGTGGAAAAGGGAGTGTGGAAGGGGGAAAAGGTACTGGAGGGGAGGAAAACGGAGTGGAAGGGTGGGAAAAAGGGGGTGTGGACGGGTGGAAAGGTAGTGGAAGGGTGGAAAAGGGAGTGTGGAAGGGAGGAAAGGGAGTGTGGAAGGGTGGAAAAGGTACTGGAGGGGTGGAAAACGGGAGTGGAAGGGTGGAAAAGGAGTGTGGGACGGGTGGAAAAGGTAGTGGAAGGGTGGGGAAAAAGGGGTGTGGAAGGGAGGAAAAGGGAGGGGTGGAAGGGTGGAAAAGGTACTGGAGGGGTGGAAAACGGAGTGGAAGGGTGGAAAAGGGAGTGGACGGGTGGAAAAGGGAGTGGAGGGTGTGAAAAGGGAGTGTGGACGGTGGAAAAGGTAGTGGAAGGGTGGGAAAAGGGAGTGTGGAAGGAGGAAAAGGGAGTGTGGGGAAAGGGGGGAAAAGGTACTGGAGGGGTGGAAAACGGGGTGGAAGGGGGGGAAAAGGGAGTGTGGACGGGTGGAAAAGGTAGTGGAAAGGGGGGATAAGGGAGTGTGGAAGGGAGGAAAAGGGAGTGTGGAAGGGTGGAAAAGTACTGGAGGGGGGGAAAACGGAGTGGAAGGGTGGAAAAGGGAGTGTGGAAGTGTGGAAAAGGAGTGGGAAAGGGTGGAAAAAGGAGTGTGGAAGGGTGTAGTAGGGAGTGTAGAAGGGTGGAAAAGGGAGTGAGGAAGGGTGGAAAAAGGATTGGAAGGTGGAAAGGAGTGGAAGGATGGAAAGGGAGTGTGAAAAGGTGGAAAAGGGAGTGGAAGGGTTTTAAAAGGGAATGGAAGGGTTGAAAAAGGGAAGTGGAAAGGGGTTGAAAAGGGAGTGGGGAAAGGGGGGGAAAAAGGAGATTGTGGAAAGTGGGAAAAGTGAGTGGGAGGGTGGAAAAAGGAGTGTGGAATGGTGGAAAAAGGAGTGGAAGGGTGGAAAAAGGAGTGGAAGGGGGGAAAAGGAGTGGAAGGGTGGAAAATGGATAATGGAATGGTGGAAAGGGAGTGTGGACATGTGGCAAAGGGAGTGTGGAGGGGTGGAATAGGTAGTGGAAGGGGGGAAAAAGGGAGTGTTGAAGATTGGAAAAGGGAGTGTGGAAGGGAGGAAAAGGGAGTGGTGGAAGGTGGAAAAAGGAGGGTGGATGGGGAAAAAGGATGGAAGGCTATAAAAGGGAGTGGAAACGATGCAAAAGGGAAAGCTTGGCGGGTCTTGTCATAATCGAGGCTGTGGTATTTTATCGATACAAGGCGTGATGTGTAATGGAATTGTGTTTCTATCTAATATATATAGGAGTAGCCGTGTGTCTGTCTGTCTGTCCTGTCTGTCTGGTCTGTCTGTTTTGGGTAGCCGAAACTGTAAATTCGATTTTGATGAGAATAGGCAGAAATAATTGCAAATAATTCTTAGGGGTAAACGGCTTCGTCCAATGTCGATTGAATCTTTTTTAAGGGGGTTTTGGGCAAAAAAAAACACTTTCATGGATAACGACTACATGAATACACTCTGCGGGAGCAGCTTGCCGCTTTTCAGTATCTCCGTAGACTCATAGCCCTACTAATTTTTGTGCGTGTTTGTATTCATTAGTTGTATTCATCTAGTTGTATTTTACGGGGCCTGAGCAGCACTCGTATGGTCCCGTCTCCATATCAACATTTATATCATTCTTTCCTAGTGCGTATGCCTTATAGTGTTGGCCGAAGCCAGCACCCCGGGAGGCGGGTCACAAACCCCGCTAATAACCAGTACCCATTCACTGCTGGGTGGACAGGGGCTGGGGTCTTAAGGAACAACCCCAAACTGTTTCTCCCTCCGCCCGGGGATCAAAACCCAGGACTTCTCGGTTGTGAACCGAGCATGCTACCCGACACTACGGAGTACCCCGTGTGAGTGTGTGTTGTTTGTGTGTTTTGTGTATTGTGTTGTGTGGTGTGTGTGTTGGTGTGTGTGTGTGTGGGGTGGTGTGTGTGTGTGTGTGTGTGTGTGTGCGCGTGCTTGTGTGTGTGTGTGTGTGTGTGTGTGTGTGTGTGTGTGTGTGTGTGTTGTTGTGTGTGTATGTGCATTTTTGGGTGTGCGTGCGTGCGTGCATGCGTGTGTGTGCGTGGGTGTGGGGTGGGTGTGTGTGTCTGTATGCCGCAGGACAGGCGTGGGGCTGGGTTGAGGCAGGCATGGGGCGGGGGCGAGACAGGCTTTGAAGCTAGGGTGAGACAGGCGTGGGTCGGGGGTTTGAGACAGGCGTGGAGCTGGGGTGAGGCATGCGTGGGGCTGGGGTGAGACAGCGTGGGCTAGGGTGAGGCAGGCGCGGGGCGGGGGTGAGACGGGCGTGGGACTGGGGTGAGGCAAGGCGTGGGACTGGGGTGAGACGGGCGTGGGGCTGGGGGTGAGACAGGCGTGAGACTAGGGTGAGGCAGGGTCGGTGTGGTGGGTGGTGTATCCCGATAAATTTTGGGACCAGTGACCAACGACAGCACAGCACGATTGGAATTTGCACTCACAGTGTTGTCTAAATTTAAAATATACTATAGGAGTAGCCGCGTGTCTGTCCTGTCTGTCTGCCTCCCTGTTTTGGCAGGGTACGGTGATGGTAGGTGGTGTACCCCTATGAATTTTTACCAGTGACCAACGACAGCAACAACACGATTGGGAAATTTTCACTCACATTGTTGTCTAATCAATATAATATAGGAGTAAGCCGTGTGTCTGTCTGTCTGTCTGTCTGTCTGTCTGCCTCCCTGTTTTTGGGTAGCCGAAACGGTAAATCAATTTTGGATGAGAGTTGACTCATAAAATCGAAAATAAATCGTAAGTGGTAAGCGGCTTGGTCCTATGTCGATTTAATTATTTTGGAGGAGACGTTGGGCTAAAAAACACTTTCTGGAGTAGTAGATTAGAGAAAAAAACTCTGCGGTAACGTCTTGCGCATTTCCGTAAATCCGTAGACTCATGGAAACCTTTTTTCCGTGTTGTTGGTGTGTTGTTGGTGTGTTTTGTGTGTGTGTGTGTGTGTGTTGTGTGTGTTGTGTGTGTGTATGTGTGTGTGTGTGTGTGGTGT